>OW796091.1:371659-656801 GCA_941860345.1 Chrysodeixis includens | reverse complement strand
TAGTTAGAGATTGTTGGTTCAAATCCCGGCAAGAACAAGGTAAGGAAACCAGCACACTTAAGAGCTTTTAGGGGTGTGATGAGCCACGTCAGTGGCTTGTGGGTGGCTATACAACTCTGACGGCAGGTCTTACGGCATACATACGATAAGATGAATAATGATGAAATTATTAAGGAAAACTTATAGTTAGATGATTCAGGTACGCAAACTATCCACAAAAGCGCTAGGACGCATCAGGATATACCTGAGAGAAGCTAGGGGTTTCGTCAACTGCGATACCGATCTTACCAACGCGGGTAGTGACCCGCGTTGGTAAGATCGGTCGGGATCGGTCGGTCGGATTGGAAACCCGCTCCAGGTCAGTGGACCTGGAGCGGGTTTCCTCAAATATATTTATATTGCTCTACGACGACTCGACGACTAACAACTTGCTTCGAAGTGTACATTTATTATTATTAGTCCAAGTTTTTCCACTTCTAGGCAAAAACCTAAATTTCTTTTTCTCATTTTTTTCCTTCCTATGGCAAGTGGAGACTAGCTTATCTCGCAATGTTTGAATCGTTACATTAATTAGCATTTATTCTTTACTCCTCTGAAAAGTCACAAGTTTTGTTGGCTTTTCAATACGCGTGTAAAAAAAGTTCTGACAATCCTTTCTATTTATTTTCACCAGGTTCACTCATTTATGAAACCTAGTTAATTACAGTGCAAAATCATAATATTAAAGATTGACACTTATTAATTGAATTGTCATGCAATCATTTTTATAATATATTAACGTATATGATCCCAAAAAAAGCAATAAATTTTAATCTCGATAATCTGTGCACCTAAACTACACTAGGATTACATAGATATTCGTGAGATTTGCAATTTTCCTCTTTCATCAGTTTTCAACTAAGGATGTTTGAAGATTAATAAAGATAAAACAGACCAATAATCATAAAATGTACACCTGTCCTTATCTAAGTAACTTGTACCTGTCCAGTACATACATTTAAAAAATTCTGAATTCATAATCAAACCGCAGTGAGCCGGTGAGGTGATCAATCCTGTGTTTATTCCCTGTCTCTGTGGGAAAAGGCATTTGTACAACTGTAAGACAGTAAAAGACAAGTAAAATGAATTACTTGCTTTTTTTTAATTTTTGTACAAACTAATATTACATTTTTAAATGAATCCCAAAACTAATAGCAATATACATTTAAAAATATAAGAAATAGTTTCCAACTAATATCGGGAACAGAGTCCAAGCTGCCACTTGATCAGGGCCACTCAGGAGAGCAATCTCCTCACAATTCGCGCTGTGTTGAGAAGTGCCGTCTACTGAGTGAAGCCTTTCAAGCAGCCGCTGAAAGAGAGCCTCCGGAGGTGTAGGTCGTGGCTCTTGGTTATTAAGCTGAATACGGAAACATGCAACAATCATGAAGCATTGTTGAGAACACAAAATTATTCCTGGTTATTGTATTTTCGTTTTTGTGTGAACGTCAATCAATGAATTTAATAACCATGTTTAACAACTACCGTTCTATGCACCTCGACTTGTGATTTTTGCAAAGCATTTGTTAATATTATGTTTAGGTTATTTTGTGTAAATTATCAAACAAGGTTCTTAAAAATACTTTTAAACACAAGCTTTTTAAAAAGTACTTTTTCGTTAGTAGATTAACAGAAACCCTTTTATTTGATACCCATATTGGGTTGGTTGACAAAAATATGTACGTAACCCGCCATTTTGTACCGGCGGCCATCTTGGATTTGAGTTTTTTTATAATAATTTGTATTCTATAAGATAAGATCTTTCATTTAATATCCATATTGGGTAGGTTGTCATAAAATATGTACGCCACCATTTTGGTACGGCGGCCATATTGGATTGACAACAAAACTAAATTTAATAATTGTTTTGTCACGAACAATAAACACACCTTGATGTGGGTGAAATTTAACTTCCGAGATTTGATTACAGAACGACACAAATCGAGACAGGTGAAACTAAATAAATGCTTGTAATAAATTAAACATGATCTTACGTAGGCAATAATTTATTGAAATTAAAACAGTTTCATAGTGTATTTTAAATTAGTTGAGAGATTCAGGCAGGACGACGACTGGGCTGGGCAGTACGGGGGAGGGGATGACAGCTGGGTCGGGCTGGGGGTAAGGAGCTGGAGCGGGCACGGGGGCAGGGAGTACTGGGACTGGGGCAGGCGCAGGGGCAGGCACGGGGAGTGGCTGCACTGGGAGAGGCTGAGGAGCGGGCACGGGGACAGGGACTGGGAGGATTGGAAGAGGTTCAGGAGCGGGAACAGGAACAGGGAGAACTGGCACTGGCACAGGGGCCGGAGCAGCCGGAGCAGCCGCAGCGTTGATGTTCAAGATGATCTGCACGAGCGGAGAGGCAGGAGCAACCTGAGGCTGCTCAGGAACAATCGCAGGCTCAACGGCGACGGGAGTGAAGTCAACGATGGCGGGGCCGACTGCGATGGGCTCAAAGTCTGCGACTTCTGGGGCTGGGATGGGACCAGCTGGGCCAGGGGTAATTATACCACGAGTGGGGCTGGCGACCGCCAGGGCAACCATAGAGGCGAAGATCAACAGGGATTTCATTTTTGACTGCTGAAATAAATAAGGTTATGTGACTAACAATACCAAAAAAATAATAAATAAAACACTTTTTATTTAATCGGTTGAATAAATCAAAACCAATTGAATCTTGAATTTCAGGTGCTTACCTTTTTGTTACTTGTTGCAATGCAAACTGTGATTACAAAAATTTATTGCAAGTATTTATACGAAAATTAATATGACGAAACTGTGATTAACCGATAAGATTTTGTTAATTAAGCTTACTGTTCCGGGCTTATCCGGCGTCGCGGTACAGAATGACAATACATGTTTTGTAGATAGTAATAAAATGAAGCTATCAGATGACCGCTGCACTGCACTGCTACTACTGCTATTATCTAGTCGGCTACTAGGGAGTATGGACTAACTAGTTTATGTGTATCTTGGTAAGACCGCAGGTCTGCCAAATCGAATTTCTTCAGGTCGATCCCAAGCTACGCATCGACTTTTAAATGTTGTGTTCGTTTTAGAAATTAATATCACAGCTTTCGTGTTTCGGAAGGTACGTAAAAATTTAGTTTCTGCACTCGTGTTTCTCTTCGGTGGTATCGACTGGCCATTCCATCGGGCCATGAAAGTAAAGGAATAAAAAGTACACCTGTGCTTACGTACACGTTTGTGTACTTCATGCACGCACTGTGATATCAAGTCTAACAGGCATGGCTAAAATTAGTCAAAATGGACAGTATATTCCGTTGTACCATTAAATTTCCTAGAATATTCGTTGTTAGATGTATTACTATTAATGTCTTGAGAATCTGGTTGTATACGACGAGTACATTGATAAATTATCCGAATTTATTAAAGGGTCAGACTTATCTTTATCACTTCTTTGGCTGTGGTTATCATAGTACAATTTTGTTACAATGTGACTTGGGCAATCACCAAACACTTTTTTGTATCTGAGTGGGTCAGTATGACTGAGAGTAACACATGTATCTGTGTGATTTACTTTGTTTAAAATTCTAAAAGATGATGCGTTTTTATGTTGCTATTTGGGCCTAAATGATGAAGCAAACAAACAATAGACAGGAAAATCTTCGTTGCTAGAATTGAATATCAAAGTGTAATAATTATTACAGTGATGGTTTATTATTTTGTCCACTTCATATTTTTGTGGGTTACTCCATAAGCTAAATAAAACATGAATTTAAGGATGTAATGCTTTAGTTTATTAATGCTTTTTGAAATTAACACGCTTTGTAGTACATTTACAAATTAGTTGAAGGATTCAGGCAGGAGGGCTGCTGGTCCAGGCACGTGCTCGGGGAGTACTTACAAAGGTTCAGGTAAGGGAACAGGGAGTCCAGGAACGGGGCCGGGCACGGGCATAGGGACTGGGTATAGTTCAGGTAAGGGAAGAGGGAGTCCGGGATTGGGCATAGGGACTGGGAATGGGAAAGGATTAGGTGAGGGAACAGGGTCTACAGGAATTACGGGCATAGGGTCTGGGAATGGTTCAGGTAAGGGAAAAGGGAGTCCGGGACTGGGCATAGGAACTGGGAATGGGAATGGATTTGGTGAGGGAATGGGGTCTAGAGGGACGGGAGGGGGTACGGGCATAGGGTCTGGGAATGGGAATGGGTTGGGAGAAGGATGAGGGTATACTGGGACTGGGGAAGGCACAGGAGCTGGCGCAACAGGAGATGGAGCACTGGGAGCGTTAATGTTCAAGATCATCTGCACGAGTGGAGAGGCAGGAGCAACTTGAGGCTGTTCGGGAACAATCAGAGGCTCCACGGGGGTGGACGGGACGGACTCG
Source organism: Chrysodeixis includens (assembly GCA_941860345.1). Classification (NCBI taxonomy): domain Eukaryota; kingdom Metazoa; phylum Arthropoda; class Insecta; order Lepidoptera; family Noctuidae; genus Chrysodeixis; species Chrysodeixis includens. The sequence goes on along the minus strand of OW796091.1, from coordinate 652,411 downwards.
AAGTCTGGATCAAATGGTAAGATGCACCGAGCCGGCTTGTCGTTAAATTCTGAGTCTGGTTTATCGGGGAACGGACCGGGCAGGTCAGGCATAATGATGCAGCGAGCGGGGCTGGCGACGGCCAGGCCCACCAGACAGGCGAGGATAAGCAAGAACTTCATTTTTGATTGCTGAAATAAACAAGTTTGGTCAATTTAATAGAGCTTGCTGGTTTGAAGACTTCTTGTAGAACGTAGGTATTATTTTTTTTTTGTATAGTAGTCATTTAATTTTACAGAATATCAATCATAGGGCGTTAGCATCAAAAACTATTACTAATTATAAAAATATGAAACGAAAATAAAAGCAAATGCCTATCAGTTTAAATAAACCATTTTTTTTTGCGCTTACCTGTTTGCCACTTATTGCAATTCGAACTATGGTTACACTTTTTTTCCTCCACTTTTTATATTCAAAATTATATGACGACAGGAAGCTATGCGCGACAGATAATATGATAAAATTTATGACATAATCTTACTATTCCGGGCTTATCTATAGTAGAGGCAACGCCTATTAATACATGTGTTCCGTATATACTACTGGAATTTCGGTACGTTAGTTGACCGCGCTGTACCACTATCATCCAGTTTGACCATACCTTATTAATAAATGTTAATGGTGATAGCCTAGTGGTATGACCGTTAGACTTGCTAGTCAGAGATTGTGGATTCAAATCCCGGCAAGCATTACTTGCTTATATCGGTGACGGAAAAAATCGTGAGGAAACCAGCACACCTAAGTATATCCTAGTTTCCCCTAGTTTCGTACGTTTTTCTATACGTGCGTTAAGAAATTTTGGCGATCCCCTCTATTTATTTTCCCCAGATTTATTCATTTATGAAAACTGGTTAATTTCAGTGCGAAATCACATTATCAAAGATTGTCATTAAAATTTGTAAATTGAATTGTCATACAATTATCTAATATATAAAATTCCCGTGTCACAGTTTTCGTTGCCATACTCCTCCGAAACGGCTGGAACAACTCTCTTGAAATTTTGTATACGCATTCAGTAGGTCTGACAATCGGCCAACATCTACGAGTATATTTTATCCCTATTTTTTTTCTTTTGTGCGAACGAAGTCCCGGGCAACAGCTAGTTTTAGTATATACTCGTAGTTTTATCATCACCATGACCATTCCCCTCCCTTATCCCAATTATTATTTGAAGTCGGTGCATCTTCTTCCATACGTTCCTATCTGACGTCTGTAATAGTATAATAATGTAGTCAAGCTCATAAATAAAGCAATTAATTTTAATCTCGATAATCTGTGTACCTAAACACTAGGATTACATTAATATTCGTGAGTTTTACAGTTTTCCTTTTTTCCTTGTCTTTCATCAGCTTTTAATTGAGGATGTTTAAAGTTTAATAAAGATTAAACAGATCAATAATCATAAAATTTACACCTGTCCTATCTTCCTTAAGTACATACAATTAAAAATAGTTCTGAATTCATAATCAAACCGCAGTGAGCCGGTGAGGTGATCAATCCTGTGTTTTTTCCCTGTCACTGTGATGAGGCATTTGCACAACTGTAGGGCTTTAAAGGACTGGTATAGTTAATTATTTCCTATTTTTTTTTTTGTTTTAGTATAAACTAATATTACATTTTTTGAAGCTGTAATAGCCAAGTGGTAAGACCATAGGGCTGCCAAGTCAAAGGTCTCGAGTTCGATCCCCACGGAGCGCACCGACTTTTCGAATGTTCTGTGCGGTTTAGAAATAAATATCAAAGCTGCCGTGTTTCGGAAGGCACGTAAAAATGTGGGTCCTGCGCCTGACCTCTCTCCGGTCGCATCGGATTGCCGTCCAGAGAGTGCACCTGTATTGCCGCAAACGCTTGTGCACTGTCCTGCGTAGCTGGCTGGTGTCATAGTTACACTAGCCGCCGTGGCCGAAATTACTAATTATAATACCGATGCGGAACGATACGTTTACTAATTGTTATAAAATTATACAAAAGAAATACTTAATTTGCTTAAAAGCCCATAGTATACGGTGTCGACGAAAATTATTCTTAAATTGCTTAATTTTTTCTTTAAAGTGTAAACATACTTTTACTTATGGTGTAAAGTGTAGAAATTAGAGTTAAAGTGTGTGATAAAAGATTTATTTAGAGTAAGATGTGTATGGAGGGCTAACATGGCGTGTTTCATTGCTTAGCCAATATCCACGGGGTGCTGATTAAACATACGCTCCGTGGGTTCCGTAGCGGCCGAGGTGTGGTGCAAGTATCTAACAGATGGACATCCTGAGAATCTATCAAAAAACATAATATTTTTTGTGATTTAATGTGATTTTTTGCGTTTATTTTTATTCGTTTCAGTTGCTATGAAATATTCTTGATATTGTAAGCTAAACATGAAATGTTTAATTTGAAAGAAAATTTTACGATATCACAAATCATTTGACTAGGACTAAAACTTCAATTGTTTGGATTTGTATTTGATCGTGACTGTACAACTCAACGCGCACGACATTTTTCGCAATTTCTAAATAAGGCTTAATACACTAAGCTAAATTGCAATATAGCCCACTAATCTCTAAAGATTGGGCTATCAATACACAACCGAATATAGAATGTTTAATCGAAGAAATTTATCGCAACTTAATCAGCCAATCATGCTGACAATTATTCTGTTACTCATGAGAGTTCATAATTATTTAAAACTGGCCAAGTGTTTCGTACTATCATGAAAACTTGAAATGTCTACAATTTTTGACATAGAACAAAAACAAGGATGTTTATTGTTTTTAGACCCCCCTTAACATTTTTTTTTATTTTTAGTATTTGTTGTTATAGCGGCAACGGAAATACATAATTTGTGATTTCAGCTTTCTAGCTGTTACGGTTTATGAGATAAAGCCTGGAGACAGACAGACAAACAGCGGAGGCTTAGTAATAGGGTTCCGTTTCACCCTTTGGGTACGGAATCCTAAAAAGCGTTTATAAAAGCATTGAATACTAGTTTCATTTCTCCCTTAACATGTACCAAACGTAAGTTTAGAATGGGCAGACACAAGAACCTTTGTAATCGTAGATAATAACGAGTGCTTTGCACCGACACATATGAATTCTCCGCACGAATGGCCAGACACTTAGATACCCATTGTGATACAACCGTCTCTTTCCCTCATTCCCTTATTACCAACAAAAGAAAGAGAGAAAGGATTTTATTAAACACTGTTTGTTTTATTAAGTTTTGCATTCGTTGTAATTTGGACAAAGGGTCTTTTAAATTGGTATCGCAGACGGTTGAATGAAAATTAAAATGAACTCAAAGAGGTAACATAACATTTTATTACGACAATTTTATTACAGAAACGCAAGTGAGATGTATTTTTTATAACATTATTTTATACACTCTTACTTGTATACATTTATTTTCAGTTTCCCAAGGCTCTTTATTAATATATCATTCTAAGAAATCATTTTAAGACCCCACTGACAAACGGAGAAAAGAAACATTACGATTCCTGGATTCCAAATATTGAAATCTGAGGCCTATGCCCAGCAGTAAGACGAATCTAAGCTGGTATTGGATATTATAACACGTGACTTATCAATAGCTGTCTAATAGTACACTAGTAGCATAAAAACCTTTTATCAGACATCCGTTTCCCCGGGTACAAAGAGACTTAAAATACGGATTAAGATATATAACATAATGATTAAGTGATTTTTAATACCCAGCAAAAATGCAAGCGGATGTTATTAAAACAAAATTAAATCCGGATCGGATATCCACTAATCGCAGCATGAAAATTAAAGGTTTTATGTTCGTCATTGCAATGTTAAGATTATTATTTGATAATTAAAAGACTAAGGTAAGTATTTCCTGGATTATGAGATAACGTTATCAATTTAGTTGTACGATTTCGAATTGACGTAAAATGCTGATTGTGTTTCCATACAGAAATTAAAAGAAACGAAGATGTTTCATATTGTGTGTTTTGTGTTTGTCGAAACAATGGTTCAAAAAAACAGCTACAGCAATTTTTTCTTTACTTTTATATATTTTTGTTTTTTTTTTATTGGAAGTGGTTTTGTTATTGTTCCTTTAATACTAAATAAATAAAATTGTACAGGTGAACTGTACAGCTACGTAAAACATGGACGAATAAGACTTGACCTTTAAATTAACCTCTGATTGTTGTATGACGTAGTATTATTTTCAATTAGAATGATAATTAATATCTATGTAATCATTTTGTTGATAGTGTGAAAATAACCGTTACTTTGTTAATGCAATCTTTTCTACACTATTAGTACAAATACAACATATATTGAGACAATTTGCTATAGGCGGATTTAGATTTATCCACTAGAAAACATAGTTTTTGTCGCAACAACCGATATAAGTACAGGCTAGAAACCTGGCAGTGTATTTTTCTACCTAAGTTATTAAAAAGTGAGAGAAAATTGGTTTAACTATCGAAATTACTTTCATACTTTTACCTACATTGAATATACCATAAAGATTCTTAGTTTTTCCCTCATCGGAATTGTGTGGCATAGACGTTTAGGTCATTATAAACCTCAGGCTTGCGTCTAGGCATGTGCAATGTAGACTTATATAGTACCTTCATATTATGTTAAAAAAATAAAAACAAATGACAGATGCCTTAATATCAACTGACAATAGCATGACATGTAGCATGCATTGTCTATACCACAAGCCTCTGTATGTTTGTGTGCACACCTTATACACGTGCGTGTGTGCTGACCCCTGTATGTGGTACTAAACACCTAATTAATAGAGCATTATAAACCTCAGGTTTGCGGCTTGCGTCTAAACACGTGCATAGTTCTGTTGGAAATAGTTGCAGGTGCGATACCGCAACACTGGAGGGAATGTCACGTGGAGGAATGTTGCTGTATATGTTAAGGTGTTTTGAGATTATCTTGTGTGAACATTAACTTTGAGATTAGGAGATATTTAATTATTTTTTCTTAAGGAATTGGCGAATGTCCGTTGTAAGTTAATTGAAAATAAAATTTAGTCAGGTGACTTCACACATGTTCCCTTTTCTCTAATCGAATAAATGTGACTAATCAAAGCTAAGTACCTATTGTTTAAATTAATAAAAAAAAATGTAGTTTTACATTCTCGAATAAATAATTTTAATATACTTAAGTATACTTAAATTATCTATAGTCGTTAACTAGTTTATTATATGTGGCTATATCGTTTGGTCTCATACAAAAATTGTTGTTAATGTCAAATTGTGTTCATCCAGCCCAAAAATGAAATTCCATTAGTACCAATTCTATAAAATGACTTCCATCTCGAACTGCGAGCATCACATATCAAAGGTAAACAAACCAGGCACAGTACAAAATTAACACTCCCCAAACCCGATCACTAAGCAGGTAAACCAAAAAGATCTGACCCAAAATATCGAGGACACATTAAAAGTCAATCATCACGCCATTATTCAAATGTGGGTAAGTAAGGCTCTTACAATTCTATGCGAGTCTATGCATCGGGTCAATGGTCTATAGATAGGTCTCGTGTGGGGCCTATCTAACCTGATGGCTCTACAATGTAAAGTAGAGCAGGAGGTACGAGTGTTAGAGATTTTAAGCGCTTTGTATTTTGTTTTTGGTGAGCAGTGCTACACGTATTCGTTTTAAAAAAATAATACAATAGTTAGTAGCTACGTGTCATTTGATTGTCTTGTCGACTGCACTGTATAAACAAATCTGTCATGTCCTGTATTTGTCCATTGGATGTGAATTAAATGTTTGTGAAACCCCCTACGATACAAGGAATGAACTCCTTCGTGCGGGAGAATTAAAAAAAAACAAAACAATGAATAAAAACCAGTCTATTGCTATGCCTTGGGTATTTTTTTTTTCGAGATAAAGACGTACAATTTTAATCAAGATTGGTCCAGCTATTTGAATATGTAGAACGAATAATTAACTTGCTCGGAAACTTTGATGTGAATAATCACTTTCATTTCTGTAGCTGCTACGGCGTAGCAATGTAGTTACAAGCTACGTTCGGCGTAGCCTACAGCTGCCGGTATAGCAAGAGGAAACAGATGTTACTTCATCTACCTACAGTTACTACATACGTTATTTATATGTCACAATAATCAGCCTGATTGTATCATGGATTGTGTTGATATGGTGAGTATTAAAGCGCTATCGATGTTATCGCAACAGTAATTAAAATTACCGATAATAATAATCCAATTGTTGTAGAGTTACGTGTAAATAAATTTATCACATGTCATTTACATTCGTTTTATATATTTTTTATATACAATTCCCGTGTCACTATGTTAGTTACCGTACTCCTCCAAAACGGTTGGACCGATTTTCTTGAAATTTTGTATATGCATTCAGTAGGTCTGAGAATCGGCTATTATCTAATTTTCTTCTCTTTTTTTTCCGCGAACGAAATCGCGGGCGACAGCTAGTGCATATATTCGAAGTAAAATCTAAGAATAGGTATTATTTTTATACAAAACATGGCCTGATCTTGTAATAAGATGACAGACATAATAAGAAGCTGTTTACATAATTGTATTCCAATAAGATATTTATTAAAAAAGGTAAAGTTATTGAGTTATTGTTGAATTATGTATTCAATAAATACAATCAAAATTTAAACGAGTATTATTCATTACCTTCTAGGCATCATAATTTAAAAAATAAACAGTACCTACAGACCACAGCTCCTGGCCTACATTCGAGGTAGAATAACTCAACAGGCTCTCTATTATTGCCGGAGTCGGATGAGGTACGCCATTCGATTCCCATTTCTAAATCCAATTTCGCACTACCCTCAACAGCTGAATTTACATTGCGCCGATAGACGACGGTTTAAAAACTTTTAAGGCTTTTTTTTTAATTAAATCTGTGCTGGAATCGGATTTTGATTTAAAAATTTGTCTAGGTAAAATTGTTAAGTGGGTAATATTAGTATGGTGTAATTTTATTTTGGATTTTACTCTTATATTTTAAGTGGTGAACATAGAAATAGTTATAATATGTCACAACAAACGTTAAACTGACAATAATGGTTTTATGACAAAAAGGAAAAAAACAGGGTTTGGTGACACAGGACTGCTGTATTAATTGAATCACGAATTCAATTTATTAATATAATTAAATTATTATCTCAATATGCAAATTTTATTGCCGTAACTTTACTTAGACAAATCAGAATCTACTGATACAAACGCAAATCACAAACGTTTGTGATTTTCGTTCAATAATTTGAAGAATCAAAGCTCAATTCTTCAACAATGTGTTCCAAGTTCCATTCACTCACAGTTCTTTTCATTCACTCGGCAAACTGAACGACCGACACTATCGCAGGTCGAAAAACGTCATTCTTTTACTCAACACGAAGGCCGTACAAGCTTCTATTGTCCAAATACCATTGGGTCGTGAAGAAAATAGAATAACAAACTCGTAACAAAACGTCTGTCAAAATTGGTGAAAATGTTGGCACGTGACAACCCTAACCGCATTAGGGTTGCTTCTGTTTTATTAATTTTCGTTTTTTATACGATTGAAAAGTGGAGGATTGAGGATTCGAATTAAAAATTGTAGTTTTATTAATAACTGTATTGTACGAGATTAAAAGCAAAAACATTTGAAGGGCATTGCACGAAATAAATTACATAACTGATAAGTTCAGTGATTGTCGAAAATCAGTAAGTATTTTATTCTCCATGTAAAAAAAATACCTTTCTAATGTTATTTTTTTTTAGAATCTGACGTACACGTGCCAAGGGTACAAGGATTTGAATTTAGCACATAATTCCATACAAATCTGGAAGCTTCAAATACCTGTAACTTGCGGCACATTTACACTAAATACTGAATTCATGACACTCAAATAGTACTTTAGCAAATAAGGCTTTATAAGCAGTACATCACGGCTGTATTCCCTGAGGAGTAGGCTTAGACTCTGTCACACGTACAACAATGAAAACCAATATTCTTATGGAAATTAGTTGTTTAACTTGCGCTAGGGTTATCACGACAGTGTTCTGATTTAGGAAAAAATATTAGCACGACAACTTAAATGCTGTGTCATGTTAAAAAGCGGATTTCTATTCTTTTAATTAGCAGTCAAATTTATAATAGTAGTTTTCAATTATATAAAAAACGTAAATCTATCGTTTCTATCGTTTAGAAACTGGTAAACGAAAAGATGCGTGTTGTAAATTTGATTATACTTGTACTTGAGTAAAATAATACTTATTTTAGCTTCGAATTACAATTGAAAATTCTGAAAATACAGTGTATCTATAACTTAAGCTACCACACAACAAATCAATTGCAACATCCACAACTATCGACGCGCCAGCCCTACACACCACGCAGGGTTGTTGATCGCTAAAATAAACAAGCGCCGAACGGTCACCGATCTGTTGACCGTGCGTACTATACACACATATACATATACGTTATACATACTGTATACAGTGTATATATGCTATATACACGTATCTTGGTTGTCAACTTTACTCCCGTCCGCACGAAGCGTAATGTTTTTTTAACGGTTTTATTTAACTCGGTTGACGTTTGCGGATCAGACCGCAGCGTGTGTAAATATAATGGGGAATGGTTTTACTCGTATACCTGTGTGAATATGTGTAATAATTTATTGGTGGATATTAGTCCAAGTTTTTTTGAAATTCTTTTTTTATGTAGCCTATGTAGGATCCCACTGAGGAGCAAAGCCTTTCTTCTTCCAAACCCCTCTGTCTTTTGCGATTTCTGACCACGTGTGATCTGCATATCTGACAAGATCATCACACCACCTTTGCCACGGACGACCTCGACGACCATGTCTGAAAATGTTTTACCAAACAAAAATAACCGAAGTCGACATTCTCCCAAAATTAGTAATTTGTAACTAACTCTGTGGATTTTTAGGAAGTTATCTTTCGGATAAACGACTGAACCGATTAATATACAAATAAAGGTAGTGTTCAAGCTTCTTCCTATAGGAATGCGATTAGAGTCGCGAGCTAACGTTAGTGTATACTTCGTGTACATAAATGTATAATTCACGATCATCATCAACCTTTTTGCTCACTCTAAATAAAATCCAAAAGACCTTAGTTCCATAATAAAAGTATCGAGACATTTAACCCCGTGCTAAAAAGTTCACTTTAAATAAAATGCCCGAGTGCTAAAAGTCCTGCAACAGCTGCTTTAAAAATCTAAATTACAATTTGAAAAGTTTAATAATTTAAAATCTTCTAACCGGCCCCACTTTTTCTTTCATTCCACCGCAGAATATAATTTTCTTTCGTTCCATTCGTGAACTAAAAGCGATTTCTTTCTTAATCGACAATTTTGCTGTTAAAATTAATTTTGGATTACTTTTACTTTCTTTTTTAGAGTTCATTTAGTTTAAGGGCTAATTAATACCTGTACTACTGCCTGCTTTGCGCCATTGAGGAAGCAAGATGCTACAATACATTGCTTATGGTACATTGCATTGGTAGGTATCTCATTTTTACAAAGCCAACAGTTTTGCTTGGAACACCTCTAAGGTGTTTTCACACATTAGAATATAAGTAAGAAATAAACTTATAAATTAAGTCTTGAAACTATAACAGTCATCATCTCGTAGTTACTTTCATGTCTTAATTTCTGAACGATAAAATTTTCTTAATTGTAAGCTTGGCCCTTAAATCTTATTTTTCGCAATCACTTACAAATTTTCAAAGTCACAAAAAATAAAACTGCTCTATAAAACAAATCGTGAACACCCTTAGGCAACCACCTTTCCAGCCAATAATACACCACAATAACACTTACCCATAATATAATGATTTAATCAGCTACCAATGGCCTATCAAAACAGAACGCAGGTAACAAAACAAAAAGAAATGTTCTCGAATTACATTAAGTACTCGGAATAAAGGGGAATAAAGGGGTCTGGGGGTCTTCAGGCCAGTAATTGTGTTTGCTCGGGACCCCTGCTTTGTATTCTACGGGGCTCGGAACTTGCCTGACTGATGTTACTGGCTAATGAATTAATGAACACTCTTCATTCTTTGTTACGATACTTGATAGATTGGTTTTTGTTTTTTGAGTATCGATTTTATTAGTTGGTAACTACATTTTTTTTAAGTACGAAAAAGTTAGTACTTCGTAATTTAAAATATTTGTTATGTTATTTAGTGGTAGGTTAAGTTATAGGGCCCGACTGCCATCAGCACATCTTTGACAGTGCGTCTTTACAACCAGGACCAAACGAGTAAAAGTCGTTATGCACAGGAATTTCGTTTCGTCCGTTACCGAAACATTTTATTAGGTCATCAGCAAGTCATATCACTTTCATTCGTAGAGGAGAAAAAGAAAAATACCTAAGAAGTTTTTTATGAATACTAAATTAAAAAGGAACTATTCAAAATGGAATCAGAATAAGTAACAAATACAACAGACTCCTATTTAAACTTTGATCTCGTAACTTTGACATTTACTTGCTTGTACAAGTCTCTGAATAACTTAATGCTTACTTACCAAATACTTAATCTTGATATACGGTGAGCTTGAACACAACTTATCAACGTGTTCCATTCCTGACATAGTTAATTAATTACCTTACTTAAATGGCTTTTGCTGAAATGCTAGAAGCATAAATTGAGGCTCAAATTTAGTTTTCACCGAATTCGTAAGCTAAAATTTTAAATATTCGTGTCAACGTCCAACAACTATGTCAGTGGCGTGTTTTTGCAGTGTTTGATATAGATAGGTTTCATTCGATATGTGTGAGACCTGTTGGTATTTATGAAGCCAAAAAACTATTAATAATACTATAGTCTAGCCTCAAACATCAGGATGTACGAATGAAAAACCTGTAAACTTAAATAACAATAAGTATAATTCCACTCAACGACTTCGATCACATTACAATAATAATTTTTAACAACCATTCTTCGTCGTAGTTCGTATCTGAATGTCACGTGCCGATGACATCTGTCCATTATATTCTTCTTAAATCTTAAACTTCTTAACAAAGAGTTTGACTATTATAAGTCTCCTCAGCCACAGTTAATAAATAATTACTATATCTAAATAAAAGTACATATTATATTGCAATAACAACTCTGCTCGCTTTTTATAATTAACTTCCTGCATTAATTAGCACAATGTCACAGACAAATCACAATAGTTTATAGAAGTAGTTGTACAATAATTGTTAAAAATAATAACTAGGCTTACAACTCGGCCTTCCTGCTAGCGCGAGTCCCTTCGCGAATTGTTTTAACATGTATAGTAAATGATTAGTTTACCCACCAAGTTATTTATAAGTTAAAAGAAAATGTATGTACTATAAAACAAAAAAAAAATAGTATTATCTCTCATTTAAAAATTTATACATTAAGATTCTCTTATGGATCTGAAACATAACATAACAACAATATAATTCCTTCAACAGTAAAGTAAGTATCAAATAACAATAACTGTTAACTAATCTGGTCATAACTTACACGACATACAATTCTTTATTTCATTGGGTTTTCACAGTATTTTCACAACCTAACACATTGTACCGCTTTATTATACAATACAATAACATAAAATCTTATATATCAAAATAACTGTTTTGTGACTCACTGAACATTACCTATTTTCTAATTAATCATCTCCTGAATTATCTTCTTCACAACTGCTGAAATCTCTTTTCAAATTTGATCAACGCTGCATTTTAACGAACGCTGCTACATTGGGGATTTGTTTGTCCCATGTTTTATTATCTTTACCGTGAGTGGAAGTTGAAAGCGCATCTAGGATTGTCCTATTTAACCGTTCGACCTGGCCGTTTGCCCTAGGTGTTGATACTGCATTCATAACGTGTTTTATCCCGGTCTGCATAATAAATTCTCTAAAAGATGAACTAGAAAAACTTATGCCTCTGTCAGTAACGTGACGCGTAGGCGCTCCAAAGTAACTAATGTGATCTTTCAGTACCTTTAATGTAGTTGCCGTTTTCTATCCATAACTGGCCTAATATTCACGTGTTTTGTGAAACGGTCTACCAACATAAGTACCTTTAGGTAAGAGCCATTTAATTTCATCGCCCACTATCCTGTACACCCTGTTATTTTTCAACTTATAGTTACGATGAATGTCTAGGAGATTTTCAGAGTTAGGGTCTAATAGAACTTCTTTAATTTTCTTGATTTCCTCATCAGCCGATTGCATAGTAGAAATCCAATCCTGTTCGCTATTTTCTACAGCTGGAACGTCTAGGCGTGTCGCTTTTTATTACATTCACAGGGTTACGACTCAGAGATTCTGACATTGTACGATTGTAAGATATATTCAGAGTCAATTATAATTTCTTGGCTTTTGGTAATTTAATAAGGGAACATTGGCTCATTAAATCTAAATGACAATCTAATACGTGGTACGTTTACTTTAATATCGATAATATATTTAGCAGTAAGCTCCTCGATAAAATTCAGCTGAGCCACTTGCTGCACTTACTTATTTGGGCGCATATTTCTAAAACAGTGAATAGCTAGGTGACCTATTTTCTCACAAGTCACACTTAGCTGCCGGTTTGTAGTTTTTGAAACTAGGATGATCAACTTGATCACAATTATAGCATGTAATTTTTAATGAACTCCTTGACTTTGTTGTAGGAGCCGAATTTTTACGATCAGTCCGAAAACTCGAATTTAAATCACAATTTTCTCGACTGTTAACAGTCTTATATTTAAGCACCTGTTCTGGTTCTGAAAACTGTGCAGCTTGTCCCCCCCACTTTAATAGCCCTGTCCTCAACCCCATACAAGATACAATCAACAGCTTGACACCCATAAATTCTACACCTATTCAACAAGTTTATTTTTGTGTAATAGTAATGTTCAAGTGGTTCACCATATCTGACTCTTTTAGCTAACATTTCACTCAAAAGCTCAGCATAATCTTCGCGTACAGGAAAATATTAAATTAATCTCTTTTTCCACTCTGTGGCAGAACATAATGGATGATCTCCTTATGATTAAGATTAAATTATTAAATAGTAATTATCAAATTAGAAAATTAAAATCGCTCACCATCTCCTCTCCTTAGACTTTGACTTCTTTTCTTTTCGCACCCAGGAATCGGTGAATGCGTTTGATCTTTAAGTTGTAGCCTGTTCCAACTCGAACTCCTTTCTCGTAGATCCTCATAACCCTCTGACTCATAAAGCACTCTGAGACCGATGACGTATGGCCTCGTAGGTATATTAAGAGCTCCCTCTTCTGTCCTTTGAACCATTCTTCGATCTTGGCGTTCTCCGCCAAGATCCTCACGCTATTCAACCGCAGCATCACGCACCCGTGACAACCCTGGTTACTCTAAACATTGTCTATCTTGGCGCTCTCCGCCAATACCCTCACGCTATTCAACCTCAGCATCACGCACCCGTGACACCTCTGGTTACTCTAAACATTGTCTACCTTGGCGCACTCCGCCAATACCCTCACGCTATTCAACCTCAGCATCACGCACCCGTGACACCCCTGGTTGCTCTAAACATTGTCTATCTTGGCGCTCTCCGCCAATACCCTCACGCTATTCAACCTCAGCATCACGCACCCGTGACACCCCTGGTTGCTCCGCACATTGTCTCCAAGCACTGTCGTGTGAGGAGTCTCTCAGCCAAGTCTCATCACTAGACTCTCGACGTCTCGATTCTACCGTACCGCGACCCTTGTCCTGAACTCTGTACACCGCTGGGTCTTGACCAGAAATGCCATGACCTTTGTTCCTCATCTCCTCACGATCCATTTTACTGAAAATTAACCATATTTTGTAAATTCCCGTTAATCCTGTAACCTTTTTTTCCTTTTTTTTAATTTCACCTTTAAATTATTAGTCTCAATGATAATACATTTCTCAATTTCCGTCATATTTTCGTTAAATGGTGTATCACATTAAATGTAAAAACAAGTAAAAAGTTATTTACCAGTCTCAGTAACCGCACATTTTTACAATCCAAACCCATTTCACAACAATTTCAACTGTATGCTGTAATTGCTAAACATGACAGTTTTTTTTTAATCATTGAACACCTTGTATGCACATGTATGTATGTACACTCATGTTTGAACAAATAAAATGTTCTTTATCTTTAACATACGAACCTTAATTTTTCGTATTTCCATTACGAAAAAAAAATGACAGAAAAAAATCACCATGACACTTTTATTAACCAAATCGCATGGAATCGTATTGAGTCCATTACCAATTCGAAGCATTATTTGATGAACCGGTCACCACCAGTGCCCATTACTCGACTGCAGGCTTATTTTCCGATGGAATCCACACTTACGTTTGTATTTGTCGTCCACAGGCGTAGACGTAGAAGAATAAATCTTCTTGTCGATCCCACTTCTGAACTATAGTCTAGCCTCAAACATCAGGATGTACGAATGAAAAACCTGTAAACTTAAATAACAATAAGTATAATTCCACTCAACGACTTCGATCACATTACAATAATAATTTTTAACAACCATTCTTCGTCGTAGTTCGTATCTGAATGTCACGTGCCGATGACATCTGTCCATTATATTCTTCTTAAATCTTAAACTTCTTAACAAAGAGTTTGACTATTATAAGTCTCCTCAGCCACAGTTAATAAATAATTACTATATCTAAATAAAAGTACATATTATATTGCAATAACAACTCTGCTCGCTTTTTATAATTAACTTCCTGCATTAATTAGCACAATGTCACAGACAAATCACAATAGTTTATAGAAGTAGTTGTACAATAATTGTTAAAAATAATAACTAGGCTTACAATACCTACTTAACAAAATGTCATAACTCAGTGAGACGTGGCACATCTTGCCGATGATGGCATTTTTTTGTCTCTCAGTATAATTCCTGAATAATAATGTTTTAAAACTTTCGCAACTTGCACACGTATTTTAGACGACGGGTCTTCACATACATTTATTTTCTTTTTTGCCCGACGTTTCGATCAAGTCTCACCAATCGTGGTCACTAAAAAAATAAAATAGTGGAAAATAAATATCGAATTATATCGCGAATAAGACCCGCCTGTTGTCTAAATATTAGACACTTATTTTGTCTTAGAAATATGAACCGATCGAAGTGCAGTGAAAAGATCTTTTACCTCAGTTCACTCTCTTACGTCAACAGTCCAATATATAAAACACATATTCTTTATCACTTTTTATTGGTTAGATAAGGTCAAAAATAAAATATATTTTTTATCATTGAAATGTCGGTCTACAAAGTCTTAACAGATTTATACTTTTTATGGCCATCACCATCCCAGTATAATCTTACTTGATTTCCTGTGTAAATAGTCAATACTAATAATTTATGGCATTCCATAGATAAACAACAAAACAACATGTATAAGAATTTTTATAGAGTTTGACGACAAAACCTTATTAGGGTTTCGTACCCAAAGGGTAAAACGTAACCCTTATTACGAAGACTCCACTGTCTGCCTGTCTCCAGGCATTATCTCATAAACCGTGATAGCTAGAAAGTTGAAATTTTCACATAATATATGATGCATTTCCGTTGCCGATAAAACAACAACCGCCAAAAATTAAAAAAAAATAAAGAGGGGCATCCATACAACAAACGTAATTCTTAAGCAATTTTTACTCGATCTTAATAAACAGGTAGACGTGGTTTTGGTAAACGTGACTTTCTATTATAGATGATAGTATGGAACCCCTCGTGCGCAAGTCCGACTCACACTTACCCGGTTTCTTATAAAACCTTCCAATCCTTCACTACCGTCCCTCTACATTTTAGGCAATGATAACCATCTGTAAATATGTAAGTACATTTACTCATTACCTAAATTGTAACCTAGACCAAAAGTATCCTCTTAGCCTAATCCAGGCTTACTACGCGTGCATCCATTACGTTGCCTTCAGAGCAATGTCTAATAGCTCGATAAATTGACTTAATCATGTCGTACTAATAATAGCACTATGTTTATTATTTACTATCACATTATGCAGAATTAATATTTGCTAGGTTTAGCTCACTGTATGGCTAGTCAAGCTGGTATGATATTAATACTGGAAAAATCACGCCAGTTATGTTTAAAATTTCCTTACGTGCGAATGTCAATTTAGTCACGTATTAAACAGAAACGCATATTTCATTTTGTAGATGTAAAAATCTAGGCGTACATAGTGACAGAAAGTGGATAGCGACTTTGTCCAATATACAGTATATTGGGCACCGGTATTAAAATAATATCTTCATACGTGCAAAAGGCACGTATCTATAAAACATATAACAACAAAAGAAAAACATCACAATAATATGACTCGATCTTTCTGTTTACTCATAGGATAACATGTAATATCAACAATACGTAGAAAAGTTCGTGTTTATCAAACAAATGTTCCAAAACAAGAGATAAGCCTCCAGAGATAGGTATGCGAGTGTTCAAGTGTTGTTCGGTAAAGGCGAGTATACACGAGACAACATCAGGTATCGGACAATTTTATCTAAAACGACTATGCCAGAGGGCCTAGACTACGTCTCATGGCATTGGGATATAAAACTAATAAAAATATAATATGTTCATCTTCAGATTAATTCTCGTCTTTGAATTTCTATGAGTTAGTAAGATAGTCGTCGTTTTCAAATTAAAGTGCCAAAGACTGGTGGTCAGAAGGTCGGTGGTGGAAAGACTGGTGAAGTCTGAAGTCTTTGTACACCTTTGTACACAAGGTGTGTATAAATACCTTAGGCTTCCTTTTTTTCAGTAACCTACACAAGATCCCACTGCTGGGCAAAGGCCTATCCTTTCTCCTTCCAAACCTCCCTGCTTTTTGCGATTTCTGGCCACGATTTCTATTAGGTTTAGTTGAATTGCTAGAATGGATAAATCCTAACCGACTAGTTTACATGGTTTTATTTATTCTAAATGTTGTTCCATATTTAAATATGCGTACCGGCCATCACTCATTATTCCAATTTTGAAATCACAATTTCGAACATCTAAATTGCGACTACCGTATTTCATAAAGCAGCTTTTTTACATTTTATGCGTTAGTGTATACTTAGCCTTATTTACATACTTTATTATTAAAGACATTTTATATATGTCGTATCATGATCATATTCAAAAAAGGCATCGATTACATTTTCATCGAACATAAGGAAAACGCAAACAAACTGAATTAAATCTCCCAAATTATGATAGTAATTAATTGTCCACATCAATAAATAAAACTCATTGAACAAAAAACATTAGTTTACTATGAAACGCCAATAAAAACGTTAAATTACATTACTGAAGTGATTTAAGTTATCGTTTTAATTTGATCTATTGTGAACGGACGTCGGACGTATTATTCTGAATTTCTGATATCGGCATTCATTGCGATCTCAATAGGTATGGATTGTAATAAATTATTTTATGATCTCTGTGCGCGTCAGCCCTATACATTTCATGGCTTAGGGCTGCTACTTAGAATTTAATCACTTTTAAGAATTGCTCTTTATCGATCGCAGTATAAGGAGAGATAAATTTTTGCATCACTCGATACTTAGTTATATTATATTTATACCTTTGATATTATTTATATCTTATTTTATGATATGAATTATGATGTTGAAATAATAATATACATGCAAGGGATTAAGATAAATGTATCGCTTAAACTGCTAGCAATGATTACAATCATTATTTCTTTTCGCTTGCGTGAATTGGAGCAATGAATATCTTAATTTAAAACATGCAGCAGAAAAATATCATGATAATAAAATAAGACCTCAACCAATGGAGATGAGTTCATTTAAATATTTTGTTACACATTTACAATATTCGTAGAGGTTTCGAAAAAAACCGTTAATGCTACATGCATTTGCAGTTCTTATAAATGTTTTTTTTTTAATTATTCTCAACATCTGACGTACACTTAAACACTGAAGACCTGCAAAAAAAATAGTTTACAACATGACATAGTCAGCCCTAGCACTAGGGTTATCGATCAATCGTTAAGATAAGCGTGCGTAGAACAATCCGGCTGGATGGCAACCGAACTCAAAGTTCTATAAACTTGTTAACAATAATATTTGCTTCAACCTCTCCACTGTTATGATTCTCATGTAATAGCAATGGTATATGACCCTAATATTAAGTATGGATAATATTGTCGTAGAGTATACCTAAAGGTGTTGGCAGAAGTGTATCGTTCTATGTGATTTCGGATCTAAAGCACTAAAAAACTTTGTATATTTTAGGGATTTTTTTTGTTATTTCTACTATTTAAAGATGTCGTTGCATTTCTGGAAACATTATAAAACTTGTTGGTTTGTCAAATAGAGCTAAAAACACTTAGAGAATTAGATCACCTTAAAAGTTAATGTAGGTATGCGCTTTTAGAACAAACGAAAACTGCCAACACAATACACAAACACCCTTTACATTAAAATCGTTTTAAAGCACATCCTTTTTAACTGCAAAATAACAAAGTACGCATAAAAACTTGAAAAAATCGCTCCTAATGAAGTACCCTGAGCACAATATAAACAGGATAGCGATAGTCTTTTGTTCCCACAAAAATCCCAATTCTTGCCGAAACAAAAGTTCTATAATAGCGAAGTAAGATCGTACGGACTGCCGGAGGACCGTTTTATAGCATTATTTTCATTCAACATCTTCGAAATTTTATAATATTATAAACTTCAACCCAAGCTCCGTTCAGACAATTTTGTATTTGATTATTAGAGAGAATTTCCTTCCTTCTTTAAGAATATTGGTGTATTGATTAAAATTTAATTAGATTTTGAAATTTTCAGGGTATTAATCTATGAAATCAGCATTTCTTTTCGATAATTCTTGCAACTACACTTGTAGCTTTATTTAGCGTTAACGGGTCGTCAATCGTTAATCTAATCGTCAATTCTTAAAATCATTTTAGCATGTCTGAACAATTTGTATACATTGACGGATAGACAAACCTAGACACTTTCACTCTACTTATTGATAAAGTTTTTTACACAACATCAAAACAAGTCATTACAAACTACCTCAATAAAACACAACTTCAAAACACGTAAACTCTTCAACCTACTCAAAATAACAAATTCAAAATGGCCGACAAATCACAACTGTCAATGTAAGAACCTTACTCTCGCCGTAAATAATGTTGAGAGCAGCTGTAATGTATCGCGTCAGATCTGACGTTACGAGAAGACCTCGTTATCAACCCACTGACACTACATTACGGAGAATTTATGTGCGTCAGAGAGAGACAACTATATTTATTTTGTCGTAAAATGTGTGATTGAAAAGTAGAGTACGGGTGGGTGACGGTGAGTTTTAAAAACAAATGACACGTAAATGTAGGAATGTGTCTATTCTATTATGTATGTACATAATTATGTTATGTACCTTTAGCGCTTTAATCTATGTGATTCGATTAGATGTTGTTCACAGAAAAAAATAATTCATTAAAATTTTCAAATTAGTCTGAGTCACAAAATTTTATCAAACTTAAATATATAATTTTATATCGTGATGCTTGATCTTACAGTCTCTTACAAGTAGTGATGACTTTATAATGTATTGACACAAACTTTATATAGGCCTTATATACTATTTCGTCCACATTTTACCAATGTAAGTAATTTTCAAAAAGTTTATTAGTCATGCCCACATACAAACTGTGCAAACAGTATTGTAGGGCTTTAGGCAATAGCTATAAGGTTAATTGGGACATTTTAATTAAGTAAATACATAAACTAATATTTATATATTAATTTTGGTGTAAAGTAAGTAAAAGCCAACAAATTCCTCTAAAACTGTAAAAGGCAATAAATATGGACGCCAGTTGTACGCTAACCGACTTTACATTTGTAACTCGTGCGTTTATTATGCGCGGAGTAAAGGATATTTACACTAAACGATATTTTTATTTACGTAACAATTAATTATCGAAGTTAATAGGTTGTTAGTTAGTGTCTTGGTATTTTATATTTGTTAGCAAAACAGCAAAGTAACTGTGAAATTACTAATATTCAGGTTAAAAAAATACTGGCATCAGAATTAGTTTACTTATAACTTCCACATATTCTCAATAATAACAAACCTTAAAAGACAACTTGTTTGAAATATTGTAAAAACATACCTAGAGTACATTACAACCAACTTGACACCGTTGCATCAAACAAGAAAAGCCTATAAAAATCTCACAAGTGGGCACGTTTTTCAATTCCCCTAACCATGACATGTCACGAATCTCTCATTATTTATTAGGTGGTAAAGGGGCGTGTGGTACCGTACCCAGACTCCCAACATGTCAGCCACACTGACAGTAGGGCGCTGACGACAGAACGATAGTGAGACATCTTAACTTCCACTGATTTATTAACACACTTGTGAAATTTAGTCAATGTTGTATATTATATGTATAGTTTGCCATGTAGTGAATGTAGACGCGAAAATTGCGTTTTGTTGGGTTGACTAAGTGCCGCATTCTTAAATGACACTCGATTTAAAGTCGCCTGTAATGTCCTGCTTTCTCTGCGCGTAATTGTGAAATGGAATAATTATAAGTGAGGAGTGAGTGAATGGATTGATATTGAGTTGAGGAGTAGTGATAAATAGATATTTAAGACTGTCACAAAGTCAAATTTCGCGTGTAGACACTGCAATAGGTATACTGTTTTAGTATCTACCTTGAATTACAATGTAACGTTAACTTTATGCTATAAAGATATCTGTGTATGTGTGAAATATACCACCTCTCAAAAAAGAAGATTTTAATCAACGAGTAACTAGCAACGTTATTAAAAGCCAAAGATTTGGTTTAAAGCGCATTATCGTATCGTAACCGTCCCGTCAACGCTAAACATATTTACCTGAGTGTATACTCGGTTTGAGGCTTAATTCGATACCCTTTTAATCCTGCGAAAGGTCGAATCATAAATAAGGATTGGAAATATCTAAATTGCCTATTATCCATGTTCTGATCTGCATGCGAAAAAGTTTATTTTTTTCTGCGGTGTAGCCGGGAAATACAAATATGTGGAAATCATGTAGACGCGTTTAAATATTGACAAAGAATATGATCGATTTAAACAGTGTATTAGGCTTACTTTTATTTAATTTACTTTTTCAATTTTGAAATAAAAGCTAAATACACGTAGCAGTTACATCCAGGTTTCTAAATCAAAGATTTAAGTGATAAATACATCTTATGACTTTAGTATTAATCAAGACATTTAAAATGTAAATATATTATTATTGTTTAGCACAATGACACTGACATATTTATATTTACCTTGAATGCATCTTACATATTATAAAGAAAGAACATAATTGTACATTTAATATAACATTGTGTAGTCATAGTTATATTACAGTTTATACAATTCGTCTAAAATGCTCCTAAACTGGACCTTCCATTCTGTTCTGTGCACTTGTATTAGGTCCTTGTCCCACTATAACTACACAGTCATATAAAATGCCAGAAGAATTTTCAAATGAGGAAATTTATAGCAAAACCAAATTATTATGTTAATTTGAAAGTTTACCGCGTAAACGGCACACAGCGAACGATAAATTACACTGTTAAGGGCGACGACAGATTGTCGACTTCACCACTATTAACTAAACTGCAGCTGAATATAATGATTAAATTATGCTTAGAGATGTTAGCTTAAAGAGCAATCTTACTTTACTCTTGAGTAATTAGCAAGATAGAAACCTGCGAATTATGATCTACGATTGGGACTAACTGTCAGTATATAGTAGAAGTAGGTACACTTACACAGTTGAATAATAAACATAAATTTAGTCATGCTCTTCCTGGAAGACGAGTATTACAATGCAAGCTTACTAATTTGCCTATTGCGTTGTGACATCGAAACTGCTAAGCCTATTGAAATCATCATCATCATTCAATTATCCCAATTATTATTTGCCGGCGCAGCATATTTTCTTCTTCCATACGTTCCTACTTGATAAAAAGTTGTTGTTATAAAGTTGTAATTTGCCTAATCATTCTCAAAATAACTGACATTACATAGAATAGTAACCAATGGAACGCCACCCTTACACTCTAAACTAAAGTTTGCATGAAAACGCCGCGTTTATTGCGGACGCCTGAGTTTTAATTTAAAATTTAAAGTCGTTACCGTGTAAATAATTGTTTTGCTGAACCACTTACTAATGGATTTCGGAGATCGCGCTCCGAAGATGGAATGAATACGCAGATAGTGAAACTATTTTGTAAGGGACGAGTGCAAATCTTAAAAGGAAAATTGAGGTGTATGGAAATCATCACACACAGTTGTGATTCTAATTTTTACATATGTTTAATCAAAGAAAACGTGTCTAGAAACAGCCTAAGATATTATTAAAGCAAACACATCTTAAAGCATATTTTACTCATTGATAAGCAATTATCAACGCCACAAAAAATGCGTAAAACGAAACATCCATATTCATTACCAATAACAAAAAATATCACATTCATTAAAAAAAAACAAATCACAATTCTTTTTATTAAAACCGTAGAGGAAATCCAATAACTGTTATTCTTTAATACAATAAACGTCAAAAACAGCTGTTGACGTTACAACGGGAGCAATTAATTCGTCTATCAAAGGTTCTGTATCAAAGAAACTCATTTGCTTTTGACATTCGATTAAATATGCACGCGAAGGCTTTTCTCATAAGTTGTAACTGTTCCGAGTGGTTCACAGAGAGCTATGTAAAAACATCGCTACAGCCGGTCAGCGTGAAATGAAATTTATAATAACGACTGTTGAGTGTACGTAGTGTAGATGGTACAGTATGATCGTTTTTTGGGACATTTATCAAGATAATATTATAGATAGTATTCATATTATGAATATTACTTAGCAGCTTTTTTTGTCTCTTTAGGTAGCCCGGCATTCAAAAAGAATCGCGTGGGTAAGCCTTACGTCTTAAATTTTAGTGTGCTCATTTTATTAGAAGAATATATTAATAATTTTTTTGATAACTATAAGTTTGTCACAAATATTACGTTAATTTTTTTTTAAACTCAAGCAACTAGTTGAAAAACCTGCGACTATTTGCTCAAAGCACTATTTTCACCAACTAAACTAAAAAGGTCATTGACCGAGAGTACAAATTTATTCATTTTCCATTACGAAGCATCTTTTTCCTATCTTATTTTGTATATTGATCGTACTGTATGTTAGTACTCTGTGTCCTGTCAGTTTCACAGCAAGCGGCGGCAAGCTTTCATACCGCGACTTATTCAAATAAGATACGGCTCGTTTCGCCGCCCTTTGTTGCCTCTGCGCTTTAAAAATTTCATCCAAATGTGACGTTGTTATAGATAACGGTTGAATATTCAATTTTGAAAGAGATGGTTAAACAAACAAGGAATGTTTAATATTCGTGTGTAAAGAATGTTTATATGAGTACAAATGATTCGAATTAATGTGACTGCTATTATATTGATAAAAACAGTTATGCTCTTTATACAGTTACTTGAACAATACTAAGCTAAATAGATTGGATTAATTGTCTTTTTAATTGTCTCTCTAAAAACTTCTAGGTTTTACTGACAATTATAAATCTTCTTATACAATAAAATTCTAAAGTGTCACAATGTTCGTCAGTTCCCGTACTCCTCCGAAACGGCTTAACCGATTCTCTTGAAATTTTGTGACCATAATGAGTAGCTCTAATAAATGAAATAATAATCTTTTTACAGGATCGTGTAGGAGGCGGGTTAAACCGCGTGCCTCCACTAGTGCTAGAAATAATTAATGTGACTATCTTATAATCTGGGCTTAGTCAGGAATTACAGAAAAAATATTTTTTATGGTTTTTCCCTCACATATTTTCACATGTAAGGGCTTAAACCAAAGTGTTATCTATAGGGAAAACCGAATGTGACTCTGTTTTACATAATTGGCTTTGTGTCCAAGCAATACTGATTATAATTATTATTTAGTATTATTTGGAAACGAGCATAACTATAATTATCTGTAACAGTATATGACAAAGACGTCACAATTTAGTGCGCTTTGAGAAAAATCGTGATGTCATAAAACCCTTATTGACGAAATGCCTATCAAATTATTCTAATTTTCCTACGAAACATACACAATTTTTATTTTTATATCCAGTCACCTCATTTTTTTAATTTACAACATACTTTATTTTAATCCTATTAGAGTGCATAATTAAGTACTTAATTAATTAATTACAATCTTATCTTACACTGCACTTGGAGTGACAGTCTGAGCTGATATGGTTATTACGACTAAGTCTATAAGCAAACGATTGGGCAATGACCTTACAATTTATATTATTATGTATTAAATTTAACATTAATCTTGTCTAGAACATTCTTCCGATCCGTCTTAAGGATTATACGTAATATATCCGCCGGTTTTAATCTGGTAACCCACTCTATACATTCAACATAATGCACAAAACAGCCTTATCATGTTTTGTGCATAATATGCATTAATCCTTGGTCTACTTTGGTTTGTTTGTTTGTTCTCTTATAGACCCACCATGTTATGGATTAAAGTTTCAAACTAGACCTCTGCGTATAAAACCTGTATCCCCAAGTAAGTCTTTGAAAGATAGCTGGGAGAGAAGACTAGGGGTTTTCTCAGCTAATAAATTAAATTATACGGGAGGACTTAACCCCAAATTTGAATGTTTATTAAAACAGCTTGTCGTATAATCGTGTAGGTACTTGAACATTTTCATTCGGGCATATTCGTAATGGATTGCACATATTTGCACCTAAACGCGTATTGGTAATTGTTTGGTTATAATTTTTTAACTGACTTTAAAATACAAATAGATCACCGTATCGTAATAATCTTAAGAATTTTAGTATTAAGTATAAACATTCCGATCGACTAGATCAAAGATCTAAAACTCAGTCATACTTTTATGCTAGTAAATCCTTCTGACATCTACAAAACTGAAAATTTGAATGTTGTTCCTTTACCCCAAGCCAAGTCGATCACCGCTGTATCGTGTTTGTGTGGTCAGTCTAAGCCGAAACATCGTTCCTTTAGTAATTTCCCATGCGGCCAGTTATATTGGAAATATAGTTTACTGCCGATCTATACAAAACCACTCTATCATAATAATATGTTGGAAAATAAACTTCTTGCTTAACCGAGGATTTACGTGTATGTTGTATAATCTTGAAAACCTACCTATATATGTTTTTTTCAGAGAGTTTAATAAAAATGTTAGTAAAAAACGGCTTCTGATATTGTTTTTGCTCATATTTTTTAACAATAATGTATTCAGATACAAGTTAGTGTAAAATGATTTGATTCACAAGGTTTTATACTAACTTGCGTCATCGTGTAAAGGATCTATGCGTAAATGATTAACCTAACTTTTCAGAATTACTTGCTCAAGTATTAGTCTTTACTGTTGGTAAGTCTAAAACTAGAATCATTGCCTGCTTTAAACCTCTCAAAATGATTAATCAAATACGAGACCATGTCAGCATACAACCATACACACATACAAGTAAATCAATTTATAGTAAGTCAAGCAACAGTTTAATTCAGCCGGTGTTTGTGAACTAATGAAACGGCACCGCGACCTCTAATGAAGACGAATGTCTTGTAATTATCAGGGCGGGGTGTGAATTAATTATACCTACCCTTAAGGTACCATTCCGACTCGTGCTGATGCGATAATAGTTAAGCCGACCATCAAGTCTGAAAGCAAAACTGTCGTATTTGTGGGAATGGTATAGAACGGTCCTCTCACTAATACAACTACAATAGTCTTACTTTTAGGTAACGGTAGAGTCTACGAGTCTTAAAATATAAAACAAGTGAAAAGCAAAAGAATAAAGCGAGATGAACTATTTGCGAATTAACGACCGCAAGATTCTACAGCTAACTTTAGCGCGGTCAATCTAAACTGAACTTACACTTTCTTGTACTAAGTATATATTCTCAAAAGTCGTACATATCAGAATCTTTTTTTGTGGGAAATCATCAAATAAACCCGCCCGCTGTGGGTGCAGCTGGAGGGAGTGTCCAACTTTTACTGACTATAACCCACTATGTTCCTCCTGGAGCCCGTTGAGCGCCAGGGTCGTGGTAACTCTTACGAACATCCCGCAGCCCCGGTAGACATACCAGACGCTTGAGGACTGCGTGCGATTAGTCACAGAGCACGGAAACGCACCTTAAATATAGAGGTGAATTAAATCTTAAGGTAGCTCGGCTTACCTTGCAGCCCACAAGCGTTTAGTTGCACAAAATTATAGCCGGAATTTTAGCTATAATATATGAAGTGTTTATTTTGGGAAATGTAAGGTAAGATAGTAAGCTATTTCAGAGTAAATAGTTAATGTAATTAAACAATGTTGCATACCCATGTAATGAGACTTAACAAGGAAAATGATTAATGAAATATCACGGCGCAAAAAAAATTATAAAATTTGGCAAATCAGTAAGTAAAAGATGACTGATGATGATGATTTTACATGCTGCAATGTCTCAAATTATTTCGTGCTTGAAAATACTAATAGGTCCTCCAAACTTTGCAATAGACCCAATATTCGCCAAAATCTAGTATAGAACCGTCTGCACTCAGCACAGACCAAACTTCAATATCCAATCGTTCATTCAATATTTTGGCCGAGGTTCTCCTATAAACGATTGTAGTCGTCTATAAACGCCAACGGCAGCCTACAGCGTCACGTCCTACTACTCGCCACGACAAGTCGATGTACTATACAAATTAGTAGCATTTTTGTGGAATTGTAAGTAATTATGCTGGTATCTAAAGTACTTTTTATTATGCTGGTATACTGAAGTATTATTTTTTATCATTATGTACTTTACTGAATTTGTAGTATCAGATCGATCAGGAACTTTCCTCAAAAGGCCAGTCCAGTAAAAATTTTGCTTTTGTTTATACACTCACACTCGATTAGCAACAATTGTCTGGACTTTAAAAGAGACAGGGACCCCTGAGTTTGTTTCGATGTTCCTTCTCAGGGTAGTCAGTTAGGAATATAGCGAGCTCGAAACTATTTAAGACATATAAAAGTGATGTAATTATCCTACTTACAGAATAAATGAATTCATTTCAATAAACTTTTGCTTTTTCTTTGATACGACGACATCAGCGTGCACTTTTGTAGCAAACAGATTCACAGCGTACGGCGAGACGCTGTGGGCAACCTATAGCGCATTTAGGAGAACCACGGTTTTCCTCAAATTTTCGTTTCTCCAAAAAATTCAACACATCACTAATAACTCAGAACGCCGTAGTTCCATAAAAAAACAATTGAGCGGCGCAGTACGTCAACAATAAAATGAAAATGGTTGCCCGAAAGGCAATGAATAGTGGAGCCCAATGGGAAATCAGTAGCTCGCCAATAAATAGCGTGTTCCTTACATGCAAACATACCTTTACGTAGACTAACAAGCCTTGAATGGGTGTACTTTCATCTAAGACGTATTCAAGTCCCTGTAATGCTGCGCGCATTGAATTTTGTACTAAGCAGTAAAGTAGATGTTTTCCTTAGAGTTTTAGTTGTAGTAAACAGCTTAAATACATCTTGTAATACACTTTTATTCTACATTTCTAAGAGAATATTTATTGCACTGATGCTTAGTCGAGTTTAAACTAAAGACATAATATGTGTTTTAGAACATCTTTCATTAATTTGATTAAACGATTTAGGGAAAAGTACCAATTACGAAAATCTCACGTTTTCAAACATCAATATTAACTTACATTTCTATATTACAGCGTTTAATCTAATTAAAATTACAGCTTAATCCTTCTAAATGCGGGAGACGTTGCACGGCAGTTTAGGTTTTGTCAGTATGAGTCTTACACTACCCACTTCCTCCCCCGAGGTGGGTGTCCATGAGAATTCCCTCGCCAAAAAAAACATACCTACCAAATTCCTTATAATTTTAAAACAAAAACCAAATTTAAATATAATCGAAATATCAAAATATCCTGTGTCATTCGGATTTTAGTGAAAAATCCTCTAGACATTCCCTGTAGCCCGCTTTGTGAACCCCTGAAGCGAGACGCGAACGCTCCACTACGGCGAGGTAATGTGACTGCCGGGACAGCGCTGATAGTTTGATTCTCTTCACTAGTTTATAGACCCAGAGATAGCAAAATACATTTTAAAGGTAAAGGCTATGTACTTGTTTTTTTTATTGCTATCAGAAATTGTGATTGATAGATATTTAAGTGTATTTTTCTGTTTTTTTGTAAACTAACTTAATATGAAGTTCTTTGCCAGTTTTTCCTCTATATGAATGACATTTTAGAACCGCGCCACTAGAGTCAATAAGGTTTTTGAAAGTGCCTGAAAAGGCCTACTCATAATAAAATCCTTTTGATTTTGATTTTAAAAATTGCTTAAACGCATCGATTTTGATGTCATACAAATTATTGCTTTCGTGAAAATTCTGACAGAAACAAATGGTAACTAATTTGTAAATCAGATTTGATGCGTTTCAGACACTAAACACAATGACGGTTGTTGATTCAAATTTTTATTGCAATTTAAGTAAAAAGTCATTTAAAGATACGTATTAAACATGTTATATTCGCATGTTCCATTCACACCTATTCGTAGGGAGATATTAATAGTATGAGGGCTACTAATTATTTTTTTAACTTGTTAAATCATCGATACCACATTATGACATCACAAAAAAAAAACGTAAGTGATTATGTTATTAAATATTCATAGTTTTAAAATTGTTGATAGAAAATCTACCTTTTTCTTGCTTTCGATCTTAGTAAAAGCAAGCATTACTTCCAGCTCTACTCGCCTTTAAGCTGTTCGTACTTTTGCCGTCTGTACATTATACGGCACACAAATAACCCTACGAGCGCTGACTTGTCAAAGGGACGCAAAAACTACGCTACGCCGGTCAAAAGTGCCCTATATAGCTTTCATGCAAA
Source organism: Chrysodeixis includens (assembly GCA_941860345.1). Lineage (NCBI taxonomy): Eukaryota > Metazoa > Arthropoda > Insecta > Lepidoptera > Noctuidae > Chrysodeixis > Chrysodeixis includens. The sequence continues at coordinate 623,413 of OW796091.1, read as the reverse complement.
TCAAAGCTCACTTTGGAATTTCCGTTTTATTTGTGCGCAGTTGTGGGGTTAAATGCGAACGTCGGTCATAATTTTACGCGAACTGACTAACGCGGTGATTTAGGACGGCGTTGAACCTTTGGGGATGGTTAAGGCTGTATGAGTTATTTTTTCTTTTTGAAGTATAGTTTTGAGTAGATATTATATTCATAGTATTGTAATGGCACAAAGGGATGGGATCTATTGTGTTCTGTTTTGAATATTTTAAGTAAGAAAGTGGGTCTGCTTAGTTTAGTTTTGGAATAAAATACCGCAGTTTGTATTTCAAAATTGTATTTATATAAAAGAAAATTACATCAATTTCGGTTTAAAATATACAAGGGGACTAATATTGGCCACACTTTACGACAGCATCTGTTGAAGTTTCCAATAAGATAAGACCAAAATGCGATAGTTTCTGCACCTTAAAAATAACAGAATACTACATGACAACCATAAATCGTGACATACAATTCATCTCAGTACTCCGCCTCCTCACTAAAAATATAAATACCTCCACGGATCGTTAGCCAGTCTTGACAGATTAACGGACCGTGACATCCGGTTAATACGGAGGCTAACCCTTATTCTTTCGTCCTTTGTGTCGAACTCGCCCGGTTATTGTTGCCGAATGACCGGCGATAAGATTTTAGGGTTAACAAATGATCGGACGTCACGAGTGTTCGAACCTTTTTGATGAGAAGGAAAGGAACGGATTGTGCACTTGTTCTTGTTAGGGTTTGTGTGTGAACTGGAATTTACTAATGATGTTTCCTCTATTTTTTTGGTCTTTGTTGAAACCTACATGGTCTTCCAACGCTTTAGGGAAGCTAGCCTTTGTATTTACTAAGGCATTTTTCCTGATGAACTATCCGTCATCGGGTGGTCGAAGAGAAGGCGTGCCGGACTCTTACCAGCTAAAATCACTGAAGCATCCGCATCTGCTCCACTCCTCTGGCAGACCAGCCACTTAGGCCTAGTGAATCCCGATGAGCTAAAATCTCAACATTGCAACAATTGCTCAAATGGCAACATTTATCCCAATGAGGTAAATGTTGCCAAGAATCAGGTTTTTGCGGAATACACTTGACCTTTGGGTAGTTCTGTAATAGTCATGTGATATGCCTTCAAATTTTTAATTATTATCCATGTTATGTGTTTTTTTCTTGTAAAGAAATGTAATTAAGGTACAAAATATCTTAACAATCTTCTATCGATATTCAGATAGACATAGTACAAAACTGCTACACACCATATTAGCATAGTTTGTAGTGTCAGTCTCTATCTCAAACTTGAGTTTGAGACTTCACTATTACAAAGTAATTTGTAAAACACATAGAAGACAAAATAAACCCCACCTTCGTATAATTTCTACAAACATCGTCTTCTTAATCCACAAACAATACATCCGGAAGCCAGGGCCGGCCTAATCCCGCGGGCTCTCCTAATCTCTAAGTATCAACAAAATACCATCATATAGAGCCAAAAGGTACGTTACATTAAACGAGATACGAATGTTTGCATGGACGTCCCTTCGATACAATTTAGCCATTACCCAAGTGGGTATAAGGTACGGGCGATGCGGACGACGCGAGCGACGCACAGGAGTCGCGCGGCCCTTGCGACTACACAACTTTCGACGTACATGCGAAAGAAGACCTTCCTGCTTTCTATTAAAGTTTATATTTGCGTGAACTTTTTGCACGGACCGTGTGGTGTCGTGAGTTTTAAAATTGATACGAAAATAGACTTTACAGTTCTAAAAATAAGGTTTATTTTGGTGTGAGTGTGAACATTGATCTGTTGTCGTCCTTACTAGTGATAATTAGGTTAAGTCCCTTGCTGTTTAACCCATTTTATTATGGCAATGTGAACTTTAATCTTAATAGTTGTTATTACTTCTGTTAACTGTAGATCTTATAATGTGATAAGATAAATTAGTTTCGGTGAGGTATCTTTTGTTAGTATTTGAACTTGTTTTATTGGGTTAGTATTTTGACTGTTTTGTCTTATGCAAATGGGGCTGGAAAAATCAAGTTTAGAGTGTCTACTATCTACTTACTAGTAAGATTGCTAGTGCTGATTAGTTGTAGATTAGTAGTTACTGCTTTACGATTTATAATACCCCCCTCTCACTTCCACATCTACAAAACGATTACTTTAGGAGGTGTCAATAGTCGTAATCTCAAAGAAACATCGAACTACAAAAAGAAACAACCAATTCTACTGAAAACACAAAAATTTTGGTTCCCATAAAATTCGTTCACACAGTCGACTTGTACCAGTGCTAGAAACCTTTTTGGTTTTCTCAAAGTGATTCGAGTAAACCAGAGGACAAAAAAATCTGTCTCTCGTGGTCCACCGAACCTGACCTATGTGCGCTGAAGCTTTGACATTTACTAACTTGTTGAATGTGCAATTTTTACGGTCATTTTTCTATTTCAATTCGATGCCAGCTTTAGTATACTACATACTGGGCGTAACTTCCAAAGTTCTTGTAATAGGATACACACCGCAAATTTGTCAACTAAGATAGAAAATCTGAAACCTCGGTCAGGACTTGAACCTGCGACTTTTTTCTTTGACATTATTTGTATTCCGCAGCGTACTAAATAATAAAGATTGAGCGTAAATGTTTGTCTGTCGCATACCTAAACATGTGTAAATTAAAACAAAGCACAGTCACTTGCTTTTTTTCACGTAACCAAATCTTACCACGACAGGCTGATTTATAATGTCGCGTGACGTCATTTCTTTATCTTGAGCAGTCCTTGGCTGCTTAGGTGCCCATTTATATTTAACAGCAAAATGCGTGTCAAGTTTTTTTACTTACAGACTGAATCTATTGCATTTTATACTCGGTCACCCTCTCCCAATTTACTCTTTGACACAATAACGAGAACTATTATCTACTTTCATAAGTTGAAAGTGTCAATAAAATAGATCCTTTGAGCCTTAAATGGGCAATAGATACGCGATCCGCAGCAAAACAATGCCGAACTAATCATTTTGGGATCAGTCGTGAGTTTGACATTCAAAGGAGTACGCCTGAAGAATTCAAATCAGTCGGGTAGTATAATATGGTACTTCAAAGATACAGTTAAAACTATTTATTGTTAAACTATGTTCTAAAAGTCGTGAATTGATCCTGATATATTTTGTACATGGTTCTATCCGACTAAGCATACTAAGGTCATCATCATCATTATTTCCCTGCCCTTATCCCAATTATTGCTTGGGGCGGCGCAGCATGTTTCTTTTTCCACACGTTCCTATACGGCATCTCGCAAGTAACACTCTAAGGTATTGCAAGGAATATTACCTATTATCATCGTCAACCTTCTTAAAAAATAGTAGCGAAGCATAAAAAGAATCCTAACATCACACAGATTTATACTGCTTCAAGCTACGTGGGTAGCCAAAATAGTTTCGTACTACTCGATCCCAAATTGAAATAAAAAGTAAAAGCTTGCTTTGCAGTCGCTAATTAACCAACAATGCAATCATAATTACGATTATTCAAAAGCGAAAACAAACCGAACATTTTCATGTCGTTTTCCCTTAAAACGTCCTCAAGGCAGCAATCAAGGGAATAAATCCCGTTTTAAACCCTTTACTTCGCAACAAAAGTTGTGGTGAAAATTGAATTTTTTTTTTAGTTTATCCATGTATGAATGTTTCAAATTATTATAAAAAAATAGAAAAAAAAATCTGCAATTAATAGATAACAAAAAAACATATGTAAAAAAATACATTACGTTACGAACGTTGCACCGTTTAAATGTGAAAAAAACTATGTATTGTATTTTTTACATTGCGAATTTATAGGATGAAATAAAAATAAAAATTACGTATTATAAATTTATTAAAATAAGGTTTTTAATTGAAAAAAAAAGAAAACATAAACCGTACCTAATATTAATTGTCGTGGTAGTTTTTGAAACAATTACGTTTCTTGACGAAACATAATCGTAAATTGCAGTTGACACAAATTACATTAGTCAAGCGTTTCTAACAAAATCTGCATCTACCCTGAATTGGTGTGAAGTCAGGCATATGACCCACAGTATCAAGACAAATAGCATCGGCAGGCCGTGGTACAGTTGGCTTTAAAATTTTATCAACTTTCATTTGCTTAATGCTTTTGTGGCGGCGCTGCCTCCGCACAGGTTTTTGCATTCAACCTCATCGGTGGTAGCCTCATTAAGTGGAAATATTTCTCATCGATTTTGAACTTGACATCTTGTCACAAAAAAAAATCTCATGTCACAAAAAGTCGTCTCATATTGTTCTGCACTTTATTTTAAATTTTCTAATTATTATTGATATGTTCACGTTTCTCCTTTGTTGTAAATATATTTCCTGTACATAATACAATTTTTTATTCCACGTAGCTTTGGTAAAAATACACCTAAATTGGTGACCCCGTACAGAATGCTGTAAGTACGTGAACATTATTACGCAGCACACAATATGAGCGAACTGGAGACGCTAGACACAATGGCCAGGAGCATTACGGAGCTCTCTAAGCAATTCAGCTCCAACGCCACGATAATCCATGATCGGTCCCGCCCACGCAAGAAAGACGCTGCCTGGGGTGGGAAAACATCAGCGAACACCATCTAGACATTCGCATTCGGACTTCCGGAAATTTCCCCTGTTACCTCACCATTACAAAGTTTGGTGAGCGCGCGACCAGGTGTGTTCGGCCCTGCCACTATAGGGAAGGAAACGTCCAGGGCAATCAGTAATGGCTACCTCGGTCTGCAGGTCGCATGTTCGTCACTAACCAGAAATCTAAGCTGCAGTTTTTGGTGGATACCGGGAGTGATTTGTGTGTTTTCACAGGCGACATCCTGTGGTGGGACAAGAGACAAAATTCTTTGAACTCGCTCTAACCGCTAAAAAAGAAATAAAGCAAATTTTCATGCAAACATTCAAAAAAAATCCATACAAAATGTTCATTGAAAACACCATATTTACAAATTAATAAATCAATAACTAAACCTCCGCACATTCGCATTGTAAGCTATACTTTTACATTTTCGTACTTATGTCAATCACCGTTACTATCGCAATGTAAGCTATACTTTACGTGCAAATTTAAACAATTATAGCGTAAACAAACATGCAATATTAGTAATTTTGTTATTACAATAGTATAGAATGCAATCATACACACATAAAAAAATATATTTTTTTAAAGTAAATTTATCATTTTACGTTAAAAAAACAATAATTCTTACCTTTTGCGCGGGAGTAACTTGTTGTCGGGACGCTATTTTGCAAACCAGTGTCAAAAATTGACAGTCTAATAACGTTTTTTTATTTTTTATTTAACTCATAGGTATGTACTTTCTCATCACTAAAAAAAACCATAGCATAAACTTGTGTTTACATTACGAGTATATTTTTTGTAATGCGTATGTAAATATATACTTTACGTTGCGAAATAAAGGGTTAAAACGTTATTGGATGCAATAACAGCAGTACGAACATTATAAGAGGTCAATAAAGGATTAGAATTGGATCGACCGTAAATTGAGGTCAGTGACCGTTTATTGCTGTAGAACTCGGAATGGATAGACGGGTTGATGTATTTTCTTCTAATTTTGACTGTAAATACAGTCAAGTAAATGATTTTTTTGATTATTTTGACGTCACCGGCGCTGCATGTAGTATTAATTTGAAAAGAACAGCCGTACGCTTAACAATAGTTAGGAAAATGACGTTATAAAATAGCTATTTGGCTTTATAATCTACTAGATAATAACAAAAACTCATGTCAACTAAGGTTGATATTTTGCTGTATATCAATATTAAATACGGCTGTAAGTATACTTAGTGGGAAATTCCCATTAAATGCCTGTACATAAAACCTTACATAGATATTGTTTTATTTATTTAACGTATATTTATTTACCTACATATCTATAAACATGTTATCTACAATCATTTTCCCGATAGTCTTTTGTTTCTTCAACAAAAGTGGCCTATTCTCGAAATATAATTATCGGGTTAACAGCTGCCTTTGAAATTCGAATATCGCTTTACAGAAATCGTGATTGCTACCAAGAGTTCGCGTGCGTTCCACCAGAGTTATTGCGCACACCACACCTTCATTAAACTGTTAGAACTATTTTAAAAAGCTATTTCTATGGTAATTCGGTGACAAATCTAAATTATAGTACATGTAGCGTTGCGCTCGTAAATTTTAGAGTGGTGGGTGTAAGGGACTGCGGTTTTGCAGACCATTGAATTTTGGTGTTCGGCGAAAAGTATTTCAGTAAGTGCCTTCGTTTGTCTTCTGTGTCGGATGCGATGGAAAAGTTTTAAATCTTGGTTCCTTATGTAAGATTTCTGCTAGTACATTTTGATGGCCGCTGTATTTAAGGACGAAATTGAGTTTAAAAATCCTCCTCAAGTGTCATGATGCCTTGGTCAATATCAAGTGGAACTTAATCTAATCGACATTCAAGAACGTCACAACAAAGTGCTATATTCACTTTGCCGTTAGAATAAACCATAAAAAACACACATTCAAAGCAAATATTATTTTAATTTTATAAAAATATTCCTTTCCAAAGCTACTTCAATGATTTAGTTATTTATTTAAGGACCCGATGAGCTTTTATATAACTTTATACTAGAAATTAAAGAATAACTTAATAATAAGTATTAGCTCTTCAATTTCTAGCTTTATTCTTGGTCTTCGCAAACCTTCATTTACATCTTCAACCAAAAACAGACATAACATTATCCAATCTCAAATAACCCATTGTAACCATCGCATAAAAACTCAAACACTCAATAAAACTCCTTTCTATCTGCAAATGTTATCATCTAATCCAGTAGTAAAGGCCCACAACCCAATCAAGTTTGGACAATACGCAGTTGCGTAGCCAACAAAATTTAAGTATTTATCGTTGGACTTGTAACAAGATCTGAAAGCGATTCGGGGCCTCACGGCACAATCAACGTGAAAAGGGTCAAGCGTTGACCCTTTATCGGTGCCAACTAAACTTTATATCGAACTCAAAATCTTACGTGGAAGTCGGAAGAAAAAGATATTTTTTTCTTGGATATGCTTGATCTTTACCGACGATAAGTCAAACTTAAGTGGCTTATTGTAGCCCAACGTGGGACTTTTTTTATGGAGAAGCTTTGCGCGAGCAGTATTTTTGTTGACAAATATAATATTTAAGACACGATTATTCGTTTAAAAAACACCTGTTTCACTATGCAACATTGCAATCAAACAACACTCTATCTTACCTGAAGGTGCACTTAAAAATGAAGGAATTGTCAAGGCACATTTTTACACATTCTACCAACAAAATTACTAAACTAGAATGTATTATACATAGTGTTGTTACATGTCACCTCTAACTTCTTTCTTAGCTCTAAGCACATACAATATAAAAGTAACAGAACTACAAGTATTCGAGAGTCGGAACTTACGTAAAACGCATTTCTTACGCGTCGCAGGGGACTTCATAAAAATTGTAAATAACAGCAATTTACACTGCGACGTACTTTATGCCGTATTTATGAAGTTATTTATCAAATATCAATTTAAAGAGAGTTGGATGTAACGATTTGACCTGTTTTAATAAGAGCAGTATCCAACTATATTTTCGGGTGGGTTTTTGTAAAAGACATTAAAATTACCTATCATTCTTTCATTAATACCTTCAGAATCTTTACAGATTTTTTAAATAAAAAGATCAAACATTCAATACCCCTAGACCTTGTTGATGTGTGTAAATTACAGGAGCTTCTATCAAAGCTAGCTTTAACCTATCTGTAAGTTTTGTGTCGTGCCCTAGTAACCGGTTGCCATGACAACGTTACTACCTAGCCGTAGTTATTGTGCGGTGAACGGTGATTTCCCAGGAGCAATAATGTTCACTCAGCTCATATTTTGTTTTACTTTTTAATATATCGTTTGTGTTAGAACTAGAACGCGGAATTATGGAGGAAGCCCGGAAAATGTGACGATACCTGTATTTTTAAGGGTGTTTTTTTTTTGCTGCCTGCCTTATTTCTTCGATACAAAGGGTTTATCATGACCATTCAAAGTAACATTATTGCAGTTGTGGAAACGAGACAACACACTGCGTAGAACGCGGTCTCTTTTCAACCGTTTTTACCTTTTCTCTCATTAGTCTGTCGCTAGAAAATAAATAACCAAACGTATGATCCGTCCAGGAATAACCATAATAATTTAATATTTCGTTTCATTATTCAGTTAATTTTTAGCAAACATTTTATTCTCTTTTCTTTAACCTGCCTTAATAAGTTCCTATCATAGTTTTATATACCTAATTGGGATCAATTATTAATTTTTAATTAGGATTTAAGTGCGCAGTTTAAGGTTGCCAGATACAGGCACGTATAGCCTCGGGAAAGTTTGCCGCTGCATGAACCAATATTTGAATTTAGAACCAATGGCTGGCCTGTTTGTTAAGGCGAATACTGTACTTTTTTGTAAATTATTTTTACAAAAGTATATGCTGCTAAAAATCAGTAGATCATCATTCATTCCAGGTTATAGACGTTAAGGCACTGGACTGGAGGTATGGACATCGGCCTGGAACGCGCAAATTCTTGTCCTACGCGAGGATCAAACACACCACACGTCGCACACAGTGGTAATTGGCGTGTTGACCTACACCTCTCGACTATTCGTGCGGTCTTAAAAAAACAATACAATCAATACAGAAGTAGCTGAATATAGCATTTTCTTTGTTATGTTACATAGCTATGACATAGGGCTTTTTAAAAGCCCTAGTCAATAATCGGGCACTACTCAATCCGAGTCCTTGCTTGTCTCATACACTAACTGTATAGTAAAACTACTGAAATGAAGTATAAGACCCAGTTTCATGAGCAATTTAAACCGGTTTTTAAGACACGTTTTAAAATAAGCCACAGATGCCAGTGTAGTAAAATTCTTAATATTAATTTTATACTTACGTTAGCCGAGCCCTGTGTGTCTTTAGATACCGCTTACTTAATGCAATAAACAAGATCGATAAACTACTCTAAGTACGACGTTGTTGTCAAAACAGTTTACGTAAATGAGTACATTCTATCAATACTTAGAAATTTCTATGACCAAAGGTATATTGTGTCTAGCATTTTCTAGGATTGTCGTCGGTTAGAAGTCCTGCGGTCCTGCTAAGATTTGTTACTCAGCTTAACCTATAGTGTACAATTTTATACTTAAGCCGGTCCACCAGTTGATTTGTTAAAGCGTGACAAACTACTACATGAATGGGTGACGAATAGACAAAATTCCTCAATATTCACACAACGCCATCTAGTTTCAAGTTAAACATACTAAGTAGCTTGTGTTATGAGTAAACAGTCGATAAGCTAAAATGATCGTGCTCATCACACAAACATTTGTCCGGGATGAAGATCGAACTTACAACCTCCGGTATGGCAGTCAGGGTCACTAACTACTAGACCAGCAGACCAGCCAAAATAATATTACAAATGAATACGAAGCAGTATACCCCTTAAGCGATCTGCCCGCGCTAATTGAAACGTACTCTGTAGTGTTCAATAATTCCGTATCTTATTTGAACGAGATTTGTTTGAAGAGACTGCAGCTCATAGAAATAGATTTTAATGGCTTTTCTTGTCCACTTCCCTATAAAATGAGTTTTACTAATTGGTTTCGTTTGTTAATGAGCGTGTGTTTTTTATATTGCTTTTTTTTTAAACGTTTTAAAATAGGTTAGGTTTTAATTCGTATTTTATTTAGGATCTTACTAGAATTTTGATATGGCTCTACTCGCTTCCATATCGATTAAGGGCACAACTGAAGTTTATGTCCTCCTGTGATTCAAACTTAATCATCATCATCATCATCCCCGGCCCAATTATTTTTTGGAGCCGGCGCAGCAAGACTGTGACTCAAACTTAATACCAGACAATGCCAGACATAACTACTCGGAAGACTAAATTCTCAAGAAAACACCTTCTTCTGTCTTCTTTGTCGAACAATCGTTACATCATAACTCTATTGTTAAGTGTTGTACGTTAAGGTTAAAAGTACAACACAACCCCCATTACCCCCATGTTTATCTTGCTTCTAAGCCATAAATCTTCCGAGTCGAATGGTTTTTGCCTGACTTCGACGAAGCTAAAATGAGGGTAATGTTTTTCAAGTAAATAAATCCATACGCGGAAACTTTGAATTGGAGGTTAGTAAGGTTACATAACAGTTTTGTTGTTATGCAACTTTCATATTAACAGCTGACGTCTGTCTTTATAAAAAAGTGAACCACAGAAAATACGTGGTGACGCTTAGCCAAAAGAATGTAATACAACTTTTTAATGCATGATAATTATAATCTTCTCGAATTCGGTATTCCATACAGGAAGGCAAATTATTTTAAACACAATCATCATTTTTCTATTTTTATCGAATTTCATAACCACAAATCTAAAATATTTAAAAGGCATTGCTTTGGATTCGTAGCCGGCTGGATTTGTAGCAGGCCGGATTCGTAGCATACAATATTCGAAGCAGGCTGGATTCGTAGCAGGCTGGATTTTAGCAGGCCGGATTCATAGCCAGCTGGATTCGTAGCAGGCCAGATCCGTAACAGACCGGATTCGTAGCAGACCGAATTCGTAGCAGACCGAATTCGTAGCAGAACGGATTCGTAGCAGGCCAAATTCGTAGCAGACTGGATTCGTAGCAGACCGAATTCGTACCAGAATGAATTCGTAGCAAACAAGATTCGTAGCTCGCCAGATTCGTATCAGGCCAGATTCGTAGCGGGCCGGATACAAAGCAGGTGGGATTCGTAGCAGGCTGAATTTGTAGCAGGCTGGATTTGTAAAATACAATATTCGTAGCAGACCGAATTCGTAGCAGAACTAATTCGTAGCAGGCCAAATTCGTAGCAGACTGGATTCGTAGTATACAAGATTCTTGGCATGCCGGATTCGTAGCAGTCTGGATACATAGCAGGTCAGATTCGTAGCAGGTTGGATTCGTAGCAAACAAGATTCGTAGCAGGCCGGATTCGTAGCAGGCCGGATTCGTAGCAGGCCGGATTCGGAGCAGGCCAGATTCGTAGTGGGCCGGATACAAAGCAGGTCGGATTCGTAGCAGACTGAATTTGTAGCAGGCCGGATTCGTAGCATACAATATTCGAAGCAGGCTGGATTCGTAGCAGGCTGGATTTTAGCAGGCCGGATTCATAGCAAGCTGGATTCGTAGCAGGCCGGATTCGTAACAGACCGGATTCGTAGCAGACCGAATTCATAGCAGAACGGATTCCTAGCAGGCCAAATTCGTAGCAGACTGGATTCGTAGCAGACCGAATTCGTAGCAGAACAGATTCGTAGCAGGCCAAATTCGTAGCAGCCTGGATTCGTAGCAGTTCGAATTCGTAGCAGAACTGATTCGTAGCAGACCAAATTCGTAGCAGACTGGATTCGTAGCAGACCGAATTCGTAGTATACAAGATTCTTGGCATGCCGGATTCGAAGCAGGCTGGATACATAGCAGGTCGGATTCGTAGCAGGTTGGATTCGTAGCATACAAGATTCGTAGCAGGCCGGATTCGTAGCAGGCTGAATTTGTAGCAGGCCGGATTCGTAGCATACAATATTCGAAGCAGGCTGGATTCGTAGCAGGCCGGATACATAGCAGGTCGGATTCGTAGCAGGCCGGATACATAGCAGGTCGGATACATAGCAGATTGGATGCGTAGCCAGCCGGATTCGTAGCAGGCCGGATTCGTAGCAAGCCGAATTCATAGCAGACTGGATTCGTAGCAGACCCAATTCGTACCAGAATGGATTCGTAGCATACAAGATTCGTAGCAGGCCGGATTCTTAGCAGGCCAAATTCGTAGCAGGCCAGATTCGTAGTGGGCCGGATACAAAGCATTTGTAGCAGGCCGGATTCGTAGTATACAATATTCGAAGCAGGCTGGATTCGTAGCAGGCTGGATTTTAGCAGGCCGGATTCAAGGCAAGCTGAATTCGTAGCAGGCCGGATTCGTTACCAACCGGATTCGTAGCAGACCGAATTCGTAGCAGAACGGATTTGTAGCAGGCCAAATTCGTAGCAGACTGGATTCGTAGCAGACCGAATTCGTACCAGAATGGATTCGTAGCAGGCCAAATTCGTAGCAGCCTGGATTCGTAGCAGTTCGAATTCGTAGCAGAACTGATTCGTAGCAGGCCAAATTCGTAGCAGACTGGATTCGTAGCAGCCCGAATTCGTAGTATACAAGATTCTTGGCATGCCGGATTCGAAGCAGGCTGGATACATAGCAGGTCGGATTCGTAGCAGGTTGGATTCGTAGCATACAAGATTCGTAGCAGGCCAGATTCGTAGCAGGCCGGATTCGTAGCAGGCTGAATTTGTAGCAGGCCGGATTCGTAGCATACAATATTCGAAGCAGGCTGGATTCGTAGCAGGCCGGATACATAGCAGGTCGGATTCGTAGCAGGCCGGATACATAGCAGGTCGGATTCGTAGCAGGCCGGATACATAGCAGGTCGAATACATAGCAGGTCGGATGCGTAGCCAGCCGGATTCGTAGCAGGCCGGATTCGTAGCAAGCCGAATTCATAGCAGACTGGATTCGTAGCAGACCCAATTCGTACCAGAATGGATTCGTAGCATACCAGATTCGTAGCAGGCCGGATTCGTAGCAGGCCAAATTCGTAGCAGGCCAGATTCGTAGTGGGCCGGATACAAAGCATTTGTAGCAGGCCGGATTCGTAGCAGGCTGGATTTTAGCCGGCCGGATTCATAGCAAGCTGGATTCGTAGCAGGCCGGATTCGTTACCAACCGGATTCGTAGCAGAAAGAATTCGTAGCAGAACGGATTTGTAGCAGGCCAAATTCGTAGCACGCCAGATTCGTAGCGGGCCGGATACAAAGCAGGTCGGATTCGTAGCATACAATATTCGAAGCAGGCTGGATTCATAGCAGAACGGATTCGTAGCAGGCTAAATTCGTAGTAGACTGGATTCGTAGCAGACCGAATTCGTTACAGACTGGATTCGTAGCAGACCGAATTCGTAGCAGAACTGATTCGTAGCAGGCCAAATTCGTAGCACACTGGATTCGTAGCAGACCGAATCCGTAACAGACTGGATTCGTAGCAGACTGGATTCGAAGTATACAAGATTCTTGGCATGCCGGATTCGTAGCAGGCTGGATACATAGCAGGTCGGATTCGAAGCAGGCCAAATTTGTAGCAGGCCGGATTCGTAACAGGCCGGATACATAGCAGATCGGATTCGTAGCGGGCTGAATTTGTAGCAGGCCGGATTCGTAGCAGGCCGGATTCGTAACAGACTGGATTCGTAGCAGGCTGGATTTTAGCAGGCCGGATTTATAGCAGGCTGGATTCGTCGCAGGCCGGATTCATAGCAGGCCGGATACATAGCAGGTCGGATTCATAGCAGGCTGAATTTGTCGCAGGCTGGATTCGTAGCATACTAAATTTATTGCAGGCTGGATTCACAGCGGACTGAATTCGTAGCAGACCGAATTCGTAGCAGGTTGTTTTCGTAGCATACAATATTCGTAGCAGGCTGGATTCGTTTTAGGCTGGCGTAGCAGACTGGATTTATAGCAGGCTGGATTCGTAGCAGGCTGAATTCGTAGTAGACTGGTTTCGTAGCAGGCTGGATTCACCTTGACAGTAGTGATGCGTAGGGTGCAGAATTCTTTGCTGCCATTCCACCACCAAACCTAAACCGAACCTGAACACAAAAAAAGAACAAATTCCGCCAGTACAGTTGGTAATTAATATTTTCAACAACGAATGTTGCTTTACAACGTATTATTTGTAAGAGAAACTCATAACATATCTTTCATTAACAAAATTCACAGTCCTGCTTGACGAGCTCATACTACAAGCATTAGTCACAATTTGATGCAGACTATAATATCAACAAATCGTACCTTTCACTGAGCTTTAAAAACTGCGATTTTTATGCCGTATTACACAATCAATGCGTAGAACGGCAATAGCTTGTATGACTGCAAGTGACAGCTAAAAAACGAGGAACGTAACACAAGCGTCATAGGAAACCAGTGACTTGGAAATGTGTACAATATGATTGTAGATTGACTAGATTTTGTAGTTCATAAAAATATGGTACTAGATAACCTTGGTTAAACCTTGTGATCTTGGTAAAACAAAATAGACCTTAAGCTACTTGAAGGTCAAGATGGGACCTAGTTTATTAAAATAAGCAATTTTTTGTCCGATGATACAGTCTAAATCTCTAGTATCACTAAGAACTTTTATAGGATTTATAATAATTGGTAGTCATACTATACGATACAGATAATAATAATTGATAGTTACAGGATTAATCATATTTAATAGTCATACTATTCTATACAGAAATGAGCAGGTTTGTCGCAGAAACAACTACTTTCATGTCAGCAAATTAATTTGCAGATTATTATTGCCCATACCAACTTACTCTCAGTTCCTACCGTAATAAAACAAAAAACAAGTATCAATTCAACCCATTAACTTACATCATAAAACACACAACAACAACTTAACTTCCCCAATCTTGAAATACGACCGAAACGAAACGCACGTGTTAAACTCAGTTGATTTATCACCAACATATAACCAATAAATAAATAACCCAGAAAGCTCTAATTTACCTACACTTATCGTAATGTAGGGGAATATGAATCAGGCGTAAATTTAGACGCTTACGAACATACGGCGTGCCGTACGCGTCACAACTTCTGACACATGTAGGGAAAACGCTCGGTACGCGGAATAAAATACTTGAAATATACGGGGAGGAATTTTGTACTTCCACGTTGGAAAGTTTACCTACAACGTGGAAAGTGTAAGTACTAAAGCACGTATATAACACAAACACAAGTTGATTAAAAGTATCTGATGGGTGTTTTTTTTTCATAGATTATTGTGCCCCACTGCTGAGCAAAGGCCTCCCTCAAATCTTTCCATATGTTTCTGTTTTCTGATGGACGTTAAAAATAAGTTTTCCAAAAGGCTGAATTAGAGCTTTGGTTTATAAAACTATTTGGTTTATAAAGGTCTCGTTTGCAAATAATCGGACGCTCATTTAACATCGTGTTACTATAAATAAGCTCTATCTAAGGTAAAAGTTAAGAGTGTAATTAAAACATCCCCACAAAATATTAACTAAGAACTCGTAACGTCCCATCCCGGAAATAAGTGAATAGAAACGTAAACCAACACTATGCATTTGCTAATGAGCTATATCATTCGCACTTCCAAACTTAAGTGCGAAACTCGCCACATAATCTTCGGCAATGATCGTCAAGTGTCAATCAGTGGTTCTACCACAACCACTTAAAGTAAGACTGTCGCTATTGTTAAAGCGAGAGAGGGGTAAAGCGACGTATAGCTGCGTCTTTGTCTCACAACCGCAATTGTTTTAAATTTACAGGTGTTGGTTATCACGAGTTCGGAGGCCATCTTACTTAACATCAAAGTGTGACAGTAAATGTGGGTAATAGACACATTAGTCACCGAACGCAAGGCTTATGAGCGCCATTAACCAGTGCTTTGAGCTATAATTAAAGCGTTAATTGGTGGTAAGCGCTGCATTACTGGCGCGTACGCTTAACTACAGATAGGGGGGATGAAAATACATGCATTGTTTTTAAACGAATTTTTGAAGCTTGCTTGTTAAATATCAAACGTTAATATCCACACAACACTACACGATGACAGATAACAAAACATAATTAGATTAATTAGGTGACATTTTTTTATGGACGAGCTTTAACTTCAATAGATACAGTTTGTCGCTGCTAGGGCAGATATATGCTAATTACAATCTCTTATTATTTTACTATTAATAATGCTTGTCGTGTCACGGGTTCGATACCCGCGTAGGACAATAATTTGTGACTCACAATTGCTTGTTTTGAGTCTGGGTGTGTGATGTGTGAATTAAGTGTCTGTGAAACGTCTCGCAATACAAGGATTAAATACCTTAATGCGGGAGTCACTTTAAAAAAAAATATGCTTTTACTTAGCTATTGCCTCTAACTGTTGCTAGAATAAAGTGTTATTTTTTAATATCACATCTACATATAAAATAAGAAAAACAAAATCGCATCTCAAAGTTCAATGACTTTCCTCTTTCACAAGCATGACAGTGCATAAAATCCTCCCGTATATTTGTCATGAAAGAAATAAGCGCCACGCTTCTAAGGGGCGCGTTGTGAATTCATAACGTTAGATGACGTTTTTATTTTGTTCATTATGAGGAAACTCCTGTTCATTACTTTTATAAACGAAGATTGACTTTGTTAAGGCTACTTTAATGTAAGGAAGTGAATAATAAACGTTAAAAGAAGTTAGTATAAAGGAAAGGAAAGGATTAATTATACTGGACTGAGTTTCCTTTTTGGGTGTTTCTGTTTATCTTCGTGATTGTTTTTTTAATTCTTATTACGCACTGATGTATATCGAAAGCTTCATATTTTGTCGTTCTATTAGTTTTGAATCCAGACTGCCTACACTGAGGGTCCAGATATTAAGTTGTATTACCATAATCATAAATAGAAAACTTGAGAATGTGGCAATTATTCAACGATAGGCGCGAATTTGACTTGTCTCTTCAATACATTTGACCAATTTAACTAGCATTGGGTCTCGGAGACTCATAACTAATTAACAGACATCGTAAATATTGTCGTTTTCTTATCAATTTCGCCTTTCTATCTACATTTTCTTTACATTCAAGTTATCCAACAATTTATTGACTACCAGCCTTTTCCCGGATATTCGATATTGCTTTGATTTAAAGTCCTATCTTTACCAGAATAGGTTTAATATCCTCTCTAGTACTATAAACCAGTCTAGGTTATGTTATTTGTCACCTCATAACCGATAACCTTTAACTTGAGACCCTTGCCTGTACCAAGATATACAAAAACAAAACTGTTTCGAATGTGGAACAAAGATGGCGCTCTACAAATTGCATATCGACGTCTCACTTTCACAATAACAATTGTTTTGTTTTAAGGTGTCATAGTACCCGGGACTATCTCCACAGCTGACGCGGTACAATAAGCCTTTATAATGATGATTTTTCCTTCAATTTTCTGTATATTATAGTCTATAACTCAATATCGGGCCTCTGGCGAGGTCTAGGCCCCCATCTATCGTTATTATTGCGACGAGTCTATGAGTTACGTGTTCTAAATACCTTTAAAATACTTCATAGTAAGCTTGGTATTATTGATGAATGAATTGTATTATGTACATTTACTACTATTATTGATTTGTCCTGTATTGTAGCTACGGAGCCATGTTTTGGCATAAATTGAAATGAGTCTTTTGGAAATTTGAGAAATTCGTCTTTTACCTCTGCCCATAATATTCCCTTTCACACAACGCCATCTAGCCTCAAATTAATTTTGCCTATCCTTTTCCCAAACTACAGTATATTATGATGGCTACGGTTTCTAATCTCAGTTGATTCAGTATAATACCAGAATTTCACATGAGGTTACTGCATGTGAATACGACGTACAAGTTATGTGACTCTAAAATTTTACATTTCAATTAAAATGAAAGTTTAAATCGCATAAAGCGATCTCTTTGAATTTGAATTCTTATTATAATATTTAGAGGTACTTTGATAACGTAAACATTTGGCAGCTTTTTAGAAATTGTAATTGATACAAGCAGTAACAAGCCATGTCATAAAATATGGCTTTCTATGAAATACTGACTGTTGCTATCATCTGTAAAAAGTTCGTTCTCTAGCCAAAAGATGTTGAATGGATGAAAACCCTTGTATATTTGTACCTGACCGTCATTTCACATTTCTCCAGTAAAATGTTCCTATATTGTATTGTTCAAGGGGCACGATCAGGAATTCTAGTATTGCAGTGAAGTAAACTCTCTCTTCCACAAACTACATGCATTTATGACTTGAAGACGCGGTGGATCCGCTCCACAAGACTTTCTATGCAGACAACAAATCGATTGTGTACTATCGACGCATATTCAACACACCTAATCATCAACTGTATACTATCCTAATTTGGCATACCAAATGTAGTTAATATACGGCCATAGACTAGATAGTTCAAATACACCGCGACCACGGCATACCAGGCGACCGCAAGTTGCGGCTAGCACCTTAGTACTCGCCCCATAGATACAGCAGTTATGGAGACAGATGGCCAAAGCCTGCGGCTATTGACGCTGTTGAGTTATAGCCTTTAATAAGAGTTAGGTTATACAGGCTTAATGGTGTTGGGAATGTACTAGTGTTAGTGGGGGATTTTAAAATTGTTGCTGAGTGTAGACTTATTGAGTCATGTTAGGTAAATTGATGAGGTGTTGTCTCGTCAACTATTGTGTTCGTAAGAGTTCTGGTCAACATTCAAAGTACAAGACAGAATGTATCTAGGTTTTTAAAAGACATGTAAAAATTATATGCTATTAACAGAATAATAGATTTCAAGTTTTTTTATTAATTGTTGACACAGAATTAGGACTGAAATTCTTTGCCACAGTGCATTAAATCACGAAATTAGAGATCTAGATTTATTTACTACAGACGATTATATTCATAGATTACATTCACTCTTTCTATCAAATCAACATTTCACTCTGTTCTTTGCTAACCATTAAACAAAAGTTCAACCAATTAGCCGTCCAATATTGAACGAAATCCCAATAAAATTGAAAAGCCGAAAATTGCGAACTACAAAATTGCAATGTTTTGCGGAGTTCAACTATTTGTTGCGATACAAACAAGAACTGATGACTTACAAACAGACAGCGGCAAACATTTATTACCTGTCGCGAAATGAGGTCAGGCTGGACGACAACCATCAAGCAAAGGTCTTTAAACAGACTGGGTTCAGTACTAGAAGTAGGTTCACATTGTGGTGGGTCCTGGGTAACTTCGTTTCGGGTAAAGATTTTGATCTTTATGGATTCATAAAGATCAAAATCCTATTCTTTGTTTTCCTTTAAAAAAAACGACTCAACGCATTAAATCCTTGTGTCGGGGGGGGGGGGGGGGGATTTCAAGTCATTTAATTCCCATGTACAAAGACACATACAAGCCACATGCATGTAGATGCGCAGAGTTGAAACAGATATCGGTCTACTTATCACTTTTACAGTTTAACGCTGATCTAACATCCCAAACGTAACTGGAACGAAAATGAATGTCATTTCCTTAATTTTCAGGGATGTATGTCGCTGTTAACTATCCATACTACAAGCTCAATAAATTCAATGATTGTATATTGAGTTCTTTATCTATTACGGCAATAGTTATATTCCCAGAATAGACAAATAGCCAGGCTAACTGCGATGCAGAAACGAAAAACTACAAGTTTATCAAATTTACCCTAATTTCTAACCAAAAACAAACCTGAAATATGCCATTCAGATGATCCTCCTGTTAAACAGCTAACAAAGACGTCTCCAGGGAGACCCTGGAAGTATTATCAGTCAGGGATTTAATTAAACAAGCAAAATACAAGGTTTGTATCGGACAATAGAGCCAGTGGCGCGCGAGACTTCCGAACCGTTTGCTCAGTCACATGTTTCTGCGATGAACTAAAATCTAGTACACTGGTATAGCTGAATTTGTAGCTGGTTTACTAAATATTGCTTTATGTCAAATCTTATGAAAATTATTTTGGTTTTCGCTGTTTGAAGTGTTAATTGAACTTACAGTTTGATGAAAATAAAAATTCACCTTTGGTTTTTTCACATGCATAACATCATATGGTTATCGTGTAGTAAATAAAGTAAATTTAAAAAGCTTATTCGTTTTGCTAGCACTGGATAGTTATACTTGTATCCAAATAACAAACAACCTTCTCATTGTCGCCTGTTACTTCGAGCTTGTTCATACTAATCTCATTTTATATTTATTTGACAAATTGTAGAGAAGATAAAATCTGATAGTATTGATTCTAAGCTTGTTTACTACGACTCTACTCCCGATACGATTTTACAACAAAACTAAACCAACGTAACTTAATATTCAAACTTTTTATCTACAAAATTTAAACTACACGGAACCCTGAAACGGGAACTATCCGATCAAAGGCCACAGATAAAGCCCGTCCCTACCGGCTAGTGAAATCAATAAGTGCCTCCCACAGATTAAACAACGCCGATTGAAACCTGTGTTTGCACAGCCCTGTTTATTTTTGCGCAGCCCTTTCGTGACAGCCCTGGAATTGGAAACGGTTTATGATTTGAATTTGAGATTCAATTGTTTTGACGTCACTTTGATTACTTAGTTTGCTTTGATATGTATTGAGGATGATAGGTTTGATTTGAAATGCACTGATTACATAGATTCGTAAAGGTACTCAACACAATATATGTATTTGTTAATTGTCGCTCAAATCTCATGTTATGCTCTGTGATTTATTGTAAGTTTTATGGTCAATCACTGTCGTGGTCAGTTGATTTAACTGCAGATTCAAATGATCATCCTTCCAGAAACCGGGGGTTAATCCCTCAGGCATAGTTTAATATATGTATACTCTATTGGTACTAGTATATACTCTAGTGTAAACTGGTCTTGGTAAATACAGGAATTCCTTGCAGTGTTAAGTTTCTAGGAGATGCAACTAATATTGCGTTGCACAGAGACAGCTATAGGGAACGCTTAATTCTTTGCTCTGATTAAACATTGTGCCGTAAAGATAGCAACGACTATGGTATATACCGGTCATGAAGTGTGTAACGTATTTATAAGCCACGTATAAATACTAAAGCAAAAACTCGCTCACGCATTCTCTTTTTGCTATTGTCTTTTCTGTCACAAACTGTAACAGTATGTAGCATAAAATAAACCAAAAATATCAACTTCCTTAACACAAAAACGTATTACATTTTATACGTATCAACATAAGGGAGTAACACAAAAATTGCATCAACAACTTATCTTCTACAATAAATTGACGCGCACTCGCGTTTACCTATAAATAAGCTTCGCTAAACACTTACAAAATCCCTACTACGATATCTTTAAATAAAACTGTAGGTATTGTGAGAGTGAAATGCAGCTATACGCATTGTAGAGCACTATCTCGCTTCCTCAATGCCTACAGTTCTGTTTAATAATCTCATGGTACAGGTATAGCGATACTATCGCGTAGTACACTCACTATTATCATCCTAGTTCGCGAAGAGAAACATGGGTTTTAGATAGCAAGCAAGGTATAGGCGAGGGGATAATTTATTTAGATGTTACATCTGAATATTATAGTGTACAAAGGGTCTTATCGGTTTAGGCGATCGCTTAACAAAGCAATGGGTATATACGTAGGATTGTTTGTGGTGTAAGTCTTATGTTTAAATTGTTCTTTGTTTTATAAGTAGGTAGGTATGTGTCTTGTCTGTATAGTAGCTTCTCAATGTTTTTGGCTCTATGCTTTACTAACAGTTTTTTTTTATGAATTCATGCTAAGGACTAAGGCTTCTCCTATAGTCTTTTTGAATCTGATGGCATTTCAAAGAAAGTTCTTTGCCGAAAAATGTCTTAAATTCATGAAAATTAAAAGTCGATTGGAAATTTTGACAATAACAACGACGAAGCCAATTGTTAGGAAAGAAACGCAGACATCACGAAGGAATTGTGTTCCGGCACATAAAAAAAAAACAAATACAATTTTAAACTACAAACTAACACAGCCAGTAAAGCTACTATCAAAGACAATAAATAAAAACTACGAGTAATAAAGGCTGATGGGAAAACGTGTTTATAGTACAGAGATCACTGATTGCAGTAACGAAGGAAATTGCTCTCAGTAATGGATGCACGCTTAGATGCATTTTAGATATGAAACACGTGGAACGTGGGGCTTAAGTAGCGATTACTATAGAATATCCTGGGAAAGGAAACATCCAGTCAGAGTCACGCAGAGCATGCTCGAGTGATCACGTGACGCTGGTTTTTTTTCCTGGGAAATCTTCAAATGACCCCGCCCGCTGTGGGCGCAGCGGGAAGGAGTGTCAGACTTTTACTGACCCACTATGTTCCTCCTAGAGCACTTTGAGCGCCTGGGTCGCGGTAACTCACGTGACTCTGGCTTTGGTAGTAGTTCAACATATCCCACACCGTGCCTTCGGCGTGGGTCCGGCGTTTCACTCCGGAAATCGAAAAAATAATAATATAAAGGGCAGGCAACATAAAAACAGGATTATAGTAGGAACGTTGACGCAATAGTTGTGTATTTGAAATAGCGAGATTGTAGCGACTAAAATAAAATAATTAAATAACACAATAGTATGTGTAATTAGCATAGCATTCAGGGCCACTAACCACTAGACCAACAGACTGCAAATGCTAGTGCAAAATAAAAATCATAATTATTATTGTGCACGTTCTTGTATGGATAATATATAACTTAAAATCTTTTCCAAAATCAATTATTCAAGTCCATCATAACTCTCCAAAATGAATTAAAAAATTCTTGCATAAATTTTCATCGTAAAAGTTCACGTCATATCAGGAGTTCGATCCCATAATTTTAGAGAATGTCCCAAATTGTAATGGGTATCGAACGTCGATATAATTTGGTTATTTTATCGACTCGTCGTCCTGCCTAATTGACGCGGACGGGACGGCACTGTTGGACAGAGATGCGGGATTTATGGAAGCGATGTTGACAGTTGAATTGGGTGAAAAATTTTGGTAACGTTCTGTGTGAGTTGTGTTGAAAATTATTCTTGACTAACAGTGGATGGTTGAATAAAAGGCAATCGTGATGTCTTTTTGTCATTTGTGTGATTCAAAATCACAAAAATTAAGTACATATTTCATTACTGAAACTACGAACTAAGAATAGCTAATACAACACAATTTTAGTAACACATACCTACCTTAAAAATACCAGTCACCTAAGTTTTTATAAGTGGTCTAATATCTACAGAGAATATGCATCCTAGGTTCATAATTGAGCACAACACGTAGACTCCAAAATGTTTTTATGTCTAGACACATTCTGCAATTGTTATACTAGCCATCTGCCCTCAACATCATCTTCCTGCCCTTATCCCATTTCACTTGGGGTCGGCGCAACACGTCTTCTAGACGTGTTGCTTAAAGATTTGGCTATGGTTTTATAGTCGGCCGCCTGCCCGACACTAACCCTCTTTGGGAATGCGTTTGTTGATGGCTTACCCGCCAGCATTCGGGTGACCCAAGGTGCTTGGTACAGTGCACTGGGTCTTAAGGTCCATTAGTCGCCTTTTACGACACCCAGTGGAGGATATGGGGTGGTGCTATTCTTTATATCCGGACACCACACGGATAGCCATCTGCCCTCAACCCAAAAGAAAATCTCACGATTTCATGAATAATTTGACAAGGACTTAAACCAAGTCAAATTATTTTTTAAATCATGAAATATCTTTAATACTAAACATTTTATGTATCTTTTAATATCAGAGATATTTCATAACAGCTTCAAAAATTTCACACAAGAAATCTACTGAAACTGTTTGGTCGAGTATACATGTCTTAGTTCATGACTGTACACCATCTATTGAGAACACATCCTCGGCACTCTCTAATGGAGTTGCAATGGCTGTCGTCGGCTTCCGCTTCAATTATTCGACACTTCGGCCGATTCCATCGCACGCACGCCTACACAAACTGTCCACTATAAATTATCGACTGCAGTTAACACCAATCAGGATTCAGTTTTTCAAAGCAACTGAACATTTTGTTCAGTTACTAAAACAAACGTTGTTACTTGTTACTAAAACAAACGTTGTTTTACTGTCGTGATAGGGAAAATACTTTTTAGTGTAACAGATTCTTTACAGAAAACTACTTCTTTAATGAATGATCAATATTTGTCGTTTATGTCAGGTAGCCAATTTTTTGCACCATCACTTTACGCGCACTAATTGATGTTTTCACAGATGTTATCGTTTCATACAGAATACCACTATAAGACAAGAATAATTATGTGCGAGATGATCCATTAAATCTTGTTTTGAGCCTGGATGTCTTTGTGCATGAGAATTGCTTGTCTGCGAAACCCCCGTAATACAAGGATTAAATTCCTTGGTGCGGGAGTCGTCTTTATAAAAAAAGAAAAAGGCAGGAAAGAAAACAAACACTGTCAGTTAACTTCGTTACAGTTTCAAAAGATTTAGACAATACTGTGATGTACAAAATATAGGCAGTTGAAAGACATAAATACTTCAGTGCACCCAGTACAAGTTGGACCGGTACAATGGAATTTCTAATCTTGAGTTGACTTGAGCCGGCTCAGCTTATAAGACCTAAGTTAAATCAAATGTATTTTAATAAATTAGTTAATTTCTAGTCCTGAATAACGGACTTTTAGTTATCTCGAAGTCTATGGATAGATTTGTAACTTTATTAATTGTTATCTTTTCACCTCTAAGTCCCTACGTCTATTTGATGTTGAGTGATAAAACGACATTCCGAACTTTAAGGTCTTATTATTATTTGTCTTACGTTTATCAAGGTACAAAAAAGAATTGAAATTTACAGGGAACAGATACTTTATTAATCATTAAAAAAGACTCATTTCAAGAAGAGCAAATACAGGGAAACAAATAATAATACTAAAAAAGATAAACGAATACGGAAACAAGACACAATAGTAAAAGTATTTTTCCACGAGTCATTTGAAAGCAACCCGACCACAAAGCGTGGAGGGTGCTTGTTTATTATTAAATTAACCCTTCAATGCGAAGAGGGTAATCTTAGAAGTTGTACGGAGGACCCTCTGTTAATCTGTCACGTTATTGTTTGAAGGTTTCCCTTTAAGGGCCGACTGTCAAGCGTCCCTGCTTATATAGTTATGACAACAGCCTGTTTTCGAGGAAACAAACTTTGTACTTATTTTTTACATACTTGCTTTATTCTTGAGGTTTTGTTTTTTGAGGAAATGAATGTGCTTTAGATTCCTATTTTGAGTGGTTAAGGAAGTATTTTTGAATGAATTTATGTTTAGTTAAAATATGTAAATTTTTTAACGAACTTTCGTTGTCGTGCTATATTAATTAAGAGCATTCTGAAATAATATACATCATGTTACAAGTTGTATCATACAATGTGTATCATGTTACACATTGTATGATTACAAGGTGCGCATTGTAGTGTCACACTAAAATCTGTAACATAACATGACACACGAATGCCTTTCTAGAAATATACGCTTTTATTATTTGTAAAATTTGGTAACTCTTCATTTAATTATACAGTATCAAATATTTTCTTAAAGTAACTCTCAAATCTTGATATAACTAAAAGAAGGATATATAATATGACGTGTTAAAATCTCCTTAAGCTCCAAACTCTTGCAGTCATAAACCAAAAACCACCTAAAACTCGCCTCACACATTAGTAGTAGGTACTCGTGTATGCACTTACTGCGCAATACCGTATCCGTGTCGCATTCCATAAAATATTACTCAAACCGAATCTACAAGTTGTAAAATACCGAAGTTTGTTGGCCACAAGTTCCTACAAGTTGTATTTGTCGTTGTGTTATATATTTAATGGTTTAGGTTCAGAGCACACGGGAGTTTGCAGCTTAGGAGTTTCCTACTGTATTAGGTCGAGTCTAAGCTGCTACGTAAAGACTATCTTCACTTCTAGGTTTCACTACTATTTAGGGCATGTATTAAGATCAAATAAGAGAGTTTTAAATACGTTTTAACGTTCTTCAGATTCATCATCATTCTCCTGTCCGTATCCCAATTATTAATTGGGGTCGGCGCAGCATGTCTTCTTCTTCCACATGTTCTTCAGATCGACAAAACAAAACATTAATCACGTATTCTTGTAATATTTATAAAAAAATGTATTGACAAATCGATTTCTTTTCGTGATTCGTGTCAAGACATTACTAGACATTTTTTGACCAAAATGTCATATCCTAAAAGACTCCGTCGTTGACCTCAATCAATCAATTTGTAAAAGTGGCAAGACGACACGATCACGTACGTTTTGTAAGCTAGGCATGTCCATCACTAATATCGCTTTTAAAAATAACATGATAATATTCCGCCACATTCACACAACGCCATTTAGCCTCAAGTTAAGCATACTAAAGTAACTTGTGTTATGAGTACTAGACAACTGATAAACACAGATAAACATTTCTAAATACATACATAATATAATAGATAAATTACATCCAAACATGGAACAAAATAAATGATTCTGCTCATCACACAAACATTTTTCCTAATTGGGAATCGAACCCATGACCTCTAGTAAAGCAGTCAGGGTCACTAACCACTAGACCTACAGGCCTGTCAAATGGCTCGACTCTGTCTATACGATAGTTATCATACAGGTAGACAGGCTTGCAAAAAATTCTAAAATGCTTTTTTAAAGTGACTTTCATTTAAACCTCTCCAGTCGAATCCACGACCTATCATATCTATCAAAACGTAATTGAAGTGGAACTTTTAACTGCTCTTGAGCGAAATAACTGAAAATAATCTTCTCCTAAATTGCTTTACAATGCCTTCCCCTTCAATACCTAGTCCATCCTTAATAATTTCATTATTTCAACCCCCGTATGTCAACCGCCTTAGACTCAAGAACTCGAGATAAAGTGCTGTACTCATATACAATATGTTTTCTTCAGTAAATAGGTCGATACTTCGCGTCCTAGTATTGGCTGGCTGTGGCCTCAGTTTGTGGGGACTGTATCTTAAGACCCTGTATGTAAGTAACCTGGAGTATATTGAAAAGTCTCTAAGTTCTGTTGTACAAAATTCTTAGTATTTTTTCTGACTTCGATTGTCTTTTGAAGGGTAATGAAAGTACACACATCTCAGTATTTAAAACAAAATATGTTAAGTTTGCGTATGTAGAAATTGTCACAAAAGGCCAATTATTTGTGATACTTAAGAATATGTGATTTTTGATAAAACAAATAGCATCACGGATTAAGTGACGAAATTGTTGTTAATTTCTAACTACATTTCAATAGTTTCATTTATACATCATACATTGCTGATTCTAAATAAAAACCAATGCACTTTACAATTTTAAACCCTTGCCTGGACAATATCACGTATATTTAAATAACCTTTTTACTAAGATTCTTCACCACTTCTTCACAAAGTGTTTGATCTCAAGACGCGGGCATCTTTTGTCGCCTATAGATTTACAGCCTCTCAATCTCATTCCATAACAGAACCTTTATAATTCGTTCTCAGTTCAACAGTGCTGATTTTATTGTACTAGGACACAATAAAATGGAAACATACTTCTGATATGTCTGACAATAACCGCCGATTGTCTTTTTACTTTCTCTTCTTTTCTTTATCTATTTGCTTACTTCTACGTCTAAGTACTTCATACGGTTAGAGATTGATTTTTTGCAATCGGGAAAAGGTAAGCATTTTGCTTTCATTAATAGTCTAAAACACGATTTCAGGGTACGCATTCATATCACTAAATTCCTCTGAATATGATGAACAATCTTTTGTCTTAAGCAAAAAAGTTAAATTACATTTAAATGACTTCTATTTTAAATTATTTTCAACCATAATTTTCTTCATGCTTATACACATACTTCACCTCTTTTGCCGGTAAGCTATAAAACTCCCGAGCTTTTCTTTTTAGCCTGCAGTGTTTATAAGCGTGTAAGCTCTAAGTTTCTCCTCTTTCTCAACAAGTCTAGAGTTTCCTCACAAGAGGAGCCTCGCGTAAACTAATCTCGTATGTTTCTGCACCGAGTTAATACAATAAAGCGACCCTTTGCAGGATTACAGCAGACTCTTAAACGAAAGTAGGCGACTTAAGCGAGTTACGATAACTTTTACCTTTGTTGATTATATTTTTATGAAGTTATGAGGGTGTAAGTTCGAGCTAATGCCCTGCTAATGGCACAGGCTCTGGACATTGGGTTACTGAACTTCCGAGCCTGTACTTAGTTCTTGAAGTGAGATTGTTGTTATTGTGAAAATGAGTGGGCACACGCGTGAAAAGACTTGACTTCCACAATGACTAGAGCTCATGGTAAGACACAGATAATGTGTTTTGTATATTTTGCACTGGCTGGCGGGTCTTCCTTTAAGGACCAAATTCTTCGATGAGCACTAGTAACCTTCCAACTGTTTTCTGGCTAAGACAACTTTTTGGCAAGAATAATAAACAACATAATAAAACTACGAATAGCTAAATTTCCAGTTCTCAATACTAGTACTATTAAAAACCTACATCTGGCAAATCATCTGGTTAATTAATTAGATTACGAGTCATACCCTAAAACTCTACCAAAGTAAATGAGTACTTCACAACCAATAATATAATTCATCACCAATAAAAGACTCAATACACACTGTCTTAGCACCATCCCTCAGTATTCCGAACAGAGAATTATACGGATTTAAATACGATTGACGTTGAGTTCCGTCACCGGAGCCTGCGTTAGATAAGTACATTCACGCCTCGGAGTGATGAAGACAGATCGACTGATAGGATAGATTTTTCTAAAGTTTTAGATGGGCTAAGAGACCGTCTAGGTTTTTAAGTTGTTTTCGATGGATTATTGGTACTGCAGTGTGAAGTGCAGAGGCATTGATAAACATGGTGTTAGAATTAATTAAAACTAATGTGGAAGTAATGGGCCTTAAAATAAACTAACATCTTTACCTACTGGAAACATTTTTAATAGATTGTAACTGTTATAAAAATGACTAGCTGTTTCCCACGATTTCGTACGCATCAGTAATGTTACCGCGAAAAAAAGAATTGCCAAAAAAAGATTTCACAAAATTTCATTAAAATCGGTCAAGTCGTTTCAAAGTAGTACGGTAACTAACATTACATACATACATTAGGACATGGGAATTTTATATGTAAGATATTTATGATACATAATTTTATTTTAAATTCTACTATCAAAGAAGCTTGTCTCCAACACCTGAAGAGGCGACCACGACCCTGTCAAGAGTGATACAGAAAAAAAAAAAAGAAGTTTCACTTCAGAAAGCCCAGATCTACCACATCCCCCGATCATTACCATCTGTACTCCGCAGCCACCGACCGGGAGTGTCGGACTAAATGCATAATCAATGCATAAGGTGTTCCTTTTTAAATCAATGTTTCTTTTTCGTCGCCTGCTTAAGATTCAGGACGCGCCAGTATTATGGACTGTGTTCGGGGAATATATATTGTGATGTCGTAACGTGTTTTAGGGGAAATTGTTTACATGTAGTTCGTATTGCCAGATTGTTGGGTTAATGTGTAATTGTTTTTAACCACAAACTTATACTTAAGTATTATTTTTTTATATTTCTTACTAAAATTAAGATTAGAATCTTTAGTTATAAGTTAACATCATGCATTTTTCAAAACTACTGTAACTTACTGGAATGATAAAGGATTGACACAAAGAAAAATGTTTAAATGCCATGAACTCAAATACTTGGGTTGAAACACACTGAAGGTAGCACACTAACGTATTAAGTAACATTAAATAATATTATAAACACCGTCAAAATAACTTCAACAAATATAGATCTGTTGAACATTTCTCTATGTATACAGCTCCATAATTCAGACCCAATATTTCCCTATTCAAATATATTTACCCTTCGAGGATTCGAGGATACAATATAAAGTATAAATGAACAAAAAGTTACATCCACTAACTTCACTGGCGGCTGAAAACTGAATACTAAAGGGACAATGTAAAAAATCAAATGTTAAGGCGCTTCCTTACTGCGGTGTATCAATCCTGATGGAAACTATGATTTTCTTATTACAAAACATGGTGTCTCGTAATGAACATGTCAAAAGAAAGTGATTTTATCTCTTAACGGGCATTGGGCTAACCAAAGACACTGGATAGCCAAAGATTGAAAACTCAAGTGCACCGTCTGAGGTGCATTTGTGTTTGAGGGTGCACGTGCTAAGTTTGAGGGTCAATCAATTAGAATACTGCAGCTGGGCATAGTGCTTCACCCAATGTCCGCCGTTTGGGCCGATTCTTCGCCTTTCGCATCCAATCTGTCACAGAATTTAAGGGTCAACTTAATTATGTCTTCATTCATCCGTCACAAAAAAAATGGTGGGACTATAAAAACGTGACTAAAAGTACAAACACTTGTGATGCTTCTCAGTGACTTGAAGAGACTAACTTTATCCGTCCCATTGGAAACTAACCTTAACACGTCACATGGACTCCCGCGGGCTCCCTCGTATATTTAGTATTCAGCTCAAAAGACCGGACAAAAAACTTTACAAGAGGACTTCCAAAAGAAACTCGCGAAGGGATTAAAATGAAAATAGGACGAAAAAATGTAGAGCCTCGATTGTTTTAGAACAAACGGTCGAAATTAAGTCGTCGAATAAATTGAGCCATTGTTAAGGAGATTTGTTTTAGGGAATATTGTGTAATTGAGGTATTGTCTTGTTTAAAATTCAGTTATGATCCGATTGACGCAGCGGCTGGGAAATAAGCTCTCTTAAAACAAAGAATATTTTGCTTAATTTTGCAGGAGTTTGAGAAAATTGCGTGCGAATTTCTTTTGGGATATCTGGTAGTAATTAAAGCTGTTATTAAAGATTTCAGTTACTTGGATTTTCTAGTGTGCTTGGCGAACCGGCATTTATGATTTGAAAATTTCTTCTAATAAAATTAAAAAAAAAATCTCCATACTTCAAATGTTAGTGGAATTAATTCTAAATTAATACAGAGTGTAGCATTTTCGTGTCACTGTATCGAGGTTGAGTGACGTCTCATTTGATAGCGCGAGTAACATCTAATGCCTGGAGGTAATAAATCATCGCTTTTGCTACATTAACTAGTCTTACCAGGGAGATACAGAGAATTTGCAATAATTACCATGTAGGTTAGTTATTATACGACCGCATTCAAAAGGAAAATCAATTTCTTTTAATAGTAACATACAAAGCTGTAAGTAGCAATTATCTCTGATACTGGACATATTTTATCTTCAATCGAATCCTAACATAAAAAAGTCATAAATCACACAAAGATCACACTAAAGCCGTTACGCATAGAAACTACGGTACGATTAAGCAAGGTTAAACTGTTTCGGGAGAAATCTCTCGTCGTATATTACCAGTGTCAATAAAAATTCTACATTTCATCCCTAACTAGTAGAAGTAGTAGTGGTCTCATAAATATTATCTCGCTCCACATAAAAACCCCTTTCTCAGAACACTGCAATACATCACATTCACACCATTCACCCACAGATCCGTTCGAACAAACTAACAATTGAATGTCTTACAAAGTAACCACGCAGTACGACACCAGTTCTCAGTGTACCAACATTACTTCGCCGGCTCATACATCAATACGAAGTTTCTAACACAAATCGCAGCTTACACGCGCAGTTTGAAAGGAGGTCGGTCGGAGTAAATACAAACAAATAACTGGAGAAGGAGTCGCTCATATCAACAGCGCCGGGACCATGCGGGACCATTATACATTCATTATTACATCGAACGCGAAGATTGGATGAGGTTTCATTTTGGTACCATTGTGTATTTTGTTCCATATGGCTGCAAAGAGTGTGGCTTGCGAGATGACGTCAGATAGGAACGTGTGGAAGAAAAAGACATGCTGCGCCGACCCCAAATAATAATTGGGATAAGGGCAGGGAAATGATGATGAACGTGTGACGTGACTTTTTCGAAAGGAGTTTGAGGGCTAAACTCTATCTATACATATAGAAGGGTTTAAAAAAACTAACATAGCTTCCCTTTATTTTCTGATTGCTTGTCTATCAGTTAGTGGGAAGTCGGGGACAAAATTTTCGGTAGTATCCCTTATTTCGCAGATGTAGGATACTTTTCGGAATAGGAATGATGATAGGATACAAAAAGTAGACATCTAATCAGTCCGTCAGATAGATGATTAGTTATTTTAGTCACTTCACTTGTTTTTGCGTTTATCTAAACAACAAAAAACGTCAAAGATAAGCTACTTTAACGCATTAGCGCATTCGCAAAATTCATACGAAAAAATGACGTCACGCGTAGTTTCATTGACTGTACTTCGGTCAATTTGTGATTGCGGGACAAAAAAAAGTATCCAAGATTAGTACCAATGTTTTAACATGATCAATAGATTTTATGAAACACCGGTAACGGGCTTGTTTAGTACAATTTTGTAAATCAAAGAACTTTCCTTGGATTTATAAAGGTCAAGGCTTTCAAAGTACCTAATGATAAAGCTCCAAAGATCACATTATATTTATAGCATGTAGCTAATGTGATAAGAACTCCTTTTAAACTTGGAAATTATTATAAATTTACTCGTTACTCGATAATTAAACCTATTAACAAGTATTAAGATTGAAAATTGATTAATATTAAAACTCTAATTAGGATACTTTAGTTAATAAATGAACCGTCTTCTATATTTTGTCGATAAATATAGCCTGAAAAAGTATGTCAGTCATTAAATTAGAATCATTTGAAAGTTTCCATTATGAGACTTCTTTACGTAACTTAGACTGTTATTTAAATGATACAAATTTCATGTGATTTAAACAACGAATTCCACGGTTTATACATTACGGTTTATATTTATGTACTAAGTGAGGAGCTCCTTAGATTTGCAAGACTGTTCTTAAGCACCTACAAAATAACATCCAGAATTTTTTACTGGTATAGAACACAGATCACCCAAGTATGTTAAGGAACATAAAATTTATAGAAAGAACTTAAGAAATGCGTAAGTTGCACACTGTAGGTACTCAGTTTTGACTAAATAGAAGACAAAAATACTCCAATACTTCAATTATAATAATATCACCATCAGCACACAAAATTATCATGTTTGAGAAATACGTTGCAGTGTATCAGCTCTTGGCAGTAACTATAATCAGTTTAATTAAACAGGCCATAATCCCTTTAAATCAATTTCGTCAGTATCAACACAGCTGGCTATAGGACACCTTTCCGTAATACATTTACGATGCGCGCTACTATTAATTACCTTTCCGGTTAATTTTGAGGAAAATATTTGTAATTTTATTAAAATGTTAATTCGATATTAAGCTGAGACCCACCGTAGCCATGCATGAGTGCAATACTGATTACATTTATTATATAAACCTTAAGTTTAACACATACACACATATATACCTATTCAAAAAATACCGATAAGGACATATAGACATACAGACCCAAGAAGCGACGTATGAGCGCAAGCTGACCAAATCAAAAAATTGTTATCACAAACTTAGGTGGTATTCGTAAGATATTTAAAAACTACCATGTAACGTATTATTTCGGATATAGGTACATGTTACCTATACTTGCCTAGGTTTGATCTAAGACAACTGAAGGGACGTATCTTCACTATTTGAAACAACATTTTAGTGTTACAACGAAAGTTCAATAAGCGGCACAGAAAATCTGAGACAAAGTTCAAAGGAACGACAATCTAACTTAAAATTAAATATACTTCGAGGAAGCCATTAAAATAAAATAATAAAATTAAAGATTCCGTGAATTAATATCAAGTTTTAAGATGAGTTTCCTTTCCGAGAGGCCAGAGAAATATTGTTTTTGTTTTATTTATTTTTGCGGTAGCCCTCCTGGCGAGTTCTGAGTTCATTTGCGCTCGATGAAGACCTTCAAACTCAATTTCCTTATAAATTAAATATGTTGAAGTAGAATAACATTACTGCTTAGCTATTAAAGTAGGTAATAGAATGTTACGCCAATATTTTGGCACTCATTACATACATTGTTTTAGCAACTTACTGGAGCAGGAAAATGTGTAGTTACTGCAGTAGCTATCAAGTAACAGCGAATGCTCATGCCATATTTTACGTAATTTGCCATATTTTTTCGTTTGTCACATCCAAACCTTCCGACCTCCAAGTTCCAATACAATGTTGGATCGCAATCTGTCTCGGCATGCTTCAATACAAGCGGCATGCCAACCCAGATAGCTTACATTCCTAATGCACCAACCAATGACTTTGGTGCACCCGGCGCATCGATAATTTACCGGTTTCGCCCGATATGTGGGTAGTGTGACAAGGAATGACGGCCGCACCCGAAGCATTCGGATTTCTGAAATGAATTTTCGATGTCCGAATCACTCTGTGGAAGATTTGAGTTCCACGGACATTTTGGTACCGAAATCTTTGAATTGGAGTGCACTTTGATATACCTACCTGAACTGTCGGTCAGCATTGATGTACGTCTAGTCTCAACTCTAGAAATTGTAGAGCTATACAAGTGAATGGTCACACGAGAGCTGATCCAGCAAGTGATTTGTTAACTATTGTCTGACCGCACCAAACATTAGTGGTACAATTAGCTAGAGAAACGTATTAGACCTCGTTAGAGACTAATGAGGTTTTATTCATTGCTAGCTTAATTTAGTCTAGCCACACTCCACCAAAGGGCAAAGTGTGCAATAAGTTATTTGAATTCGACTTTTCAGTAATTTTACAATGAAAACCCCTTAAATATGTTCCAGTCAGTCATCACATAATCAAAACGTCTCAGGATCGATGAATCCGTGCGTGAAACAGCAAACCATTCTTCTTAAAATACAACTTCCAAATGAGACTGAAAGCGATCACATCAGAATAAATACGTCGAACGCGGCTGAAATCCTCCGCCTGTACGCATAAATTTGTTCATTCGGCTTATTTTTTCAATCTATGATACACGGTAAGGGAATTCTCAGTAGGTAAACTAACAACAAAATTCATAGCGCTGAGTGTAAAACATAACAAAGGAATGTACAGATTTTAAAGTAATTTTAAACCTATTGCAGAATTTTTCAGTATTGGAATTGGTATTTTCTGTAGAATGTTATCGGCAGACTAGACGAAAGAAAGACTGGAACCAAAACCAAATTGTATTATAGCTTGGAATAAAAGGTTAGCCAAAAAATAAGTCGACCTGACTTTTTTCGTAAGAAAAACAAAAGACTGCCGCCGCATTCTACTTTAACGAACATCAAACAAATGCGATACTAAAATTTTGGGAACTAAAACAAATGATCAGACAAAGTACAATACATTTAATAACGTCGAAAAGGAAAAGTCAATAAAACTTGGTTTACTGCCTACCAACCGGCACTCGCAAGTCAAACATAGATGGGTAATATCTGATGAAAACATTTTCTGCCCCTTTGGAACATTTTCGCCGAAATGAGAATATTGCTGTGTATGCATTTGCAAAATTAGTATTTTTCCGCGAGCGCGAGAGCTCGCGAGGTTTCTCTTTGAAATTATTTACCTTTCTTAGCGACTAGTATGAGACTTGGCTGTTTCATATTTTATAAGCCGCTTTGGTACCGTGTCACACATCCGCTGCGGATATTATCTCAGTGTATTTTACCTTTGAAGTTGAGACAGTTTGCTTCAAGTAGCTCGGCAATTTGTTCCTTTCTGATTTTTCTGTTTTAGATGTTTTAAATGGGATTTTGTTTGGTATATTCTTTGTGATTTCAGTAGTTTGACATTTCTATTTTGAGACGTTTATAATATAACCTGCAAAATAATAACTGGTTAAACACATTTGGTTAGTGGCCTTGACTGCAATACCAGAGGTCTCCACCTAGGGCAAATGTGTGTGTGATGAGCATTGTCCTGTGTCTGGGTGTAATTTGTCTATAGTATGTATATATTTAGAAGTATATAAGTATGTTTATCAGTTGTCTAATACTCCTAATAAAGCTCTGCTTAGTCTGAGACTAGATGGCGTTGTGTGAAAAGTCGTGGAATAATAATAATCATTATTTCTTTTATCCAGTTCCAGAATTCCTACCGCTGCACTGTCTTCCCGATCGAATATCGTCATCCTTTCTAAGGGCATATCGATAATTAATTTTGTCTTTTGATGCCTCCGTTACGCTCCAACATTCCCTTAATTACTCTCAGAAGCTCTTCTAACTAACGAATGACCATTCTAAGAGAAACTTAACCCGACAACTTTTTATACGAAAAGCTGGGTCAACTTAAAATGGGCCTTCAACCGACATAAACGTCAAACAAAGAACTCGTTAAGATTAATTATTGCGTCACTTGGTGTGGAGAACAGAAGTTTCGATGTTGATTTTATTAGAAATCTTTAGAAGTATTAATACTTTATGGGTAATTAGGTATGTAAAAACGTTCATTACAACCCTACAACAAAGCTACAGCAGATAAACTTAATTTTAAGCGATAAGTCACTCGGTAACAAATAGATGATATAAAACCGCAAAAAACTATGACTATAACTGTACCTATATAACATCAAAATCAAAAGGTTATTATTTTGAGTAGGCCTTTTCAGACACTTTCAAAACGTTACTGACCTTAGTTGCGCAGTCCCAAAAATCATTCACATGGAAAAGAACCGGCAAGAAACTCCATAAGTAACTCTTTTAAAAAAAGAAAAATACAATTTATACATTACAATAAGTATGCAGTATAAACTTATTAGTAACGCATCAAAAATCCAACCTACGCAGCAATTAACGTGTATTGTTTTAATATCACTAACCCTTTTTAAACCATAAACACACCTTTCTCTTCAGAATTTATCATCCATAGCAGAAAATTTTATCTATTTGTTCTGATATTTTCAACATTCCAAGGAGTGAGTTTTCTCCCAGTTATTTTACTACAACACTCTGCATGTTAATATAGCGGACCTTCGGAAGTTTTATATTACTTAAGTAAGCTCTTTGTAAGTTTATCTTGTTATTTACTTGCTTATTTTTTGCTGATAAATAATGCCCCGCTTGAGAAATGTCCTCTGCCGGTTAAATTATAGGTGGACTTGTTACAGTTATTTTTATGTGGCACCATTTCTATGTGGCGAAAAGGTCGTTGCAAAATAACATCAGAAGTTTATAATTGATAGATTATCTTTAATAACTTAGTCAGAAAAGATTTTAAGAACCTGTGTAGTGCTGACCCTTCCGTTTACGCAACGGAAAGCTCCCAAATAGGTTTTATACCATTGCAGGAGTCTACCACAAATACATATAAATGTGCTTCCCTTAAAAAAGCATATCGCACATATTTTTTAATACATTTTCTGCATCACAGTCTTTTCTATGTTGTCTATTTCATTCGTTGATTTCTATTATACCAGTCGGTAAAAAAAAAGTAAAAATTTGTGAACAAAACCAACCGACACATCCCACGCCTTTTTGCAAATTCTTTATTCATAATGGTAACATTCTTGAATTTAAGCACGTATCCCAAAGCGTCTTCTCCTATTAGATAAACGAGGCTGGCTATCCAGACTATCTATAATCCAATCACTTGGGAGTAATTAAGAGATTGAACAGCACTCGCTGTGGGCAGAATCTGGCTGAACACACTCGTGCCTTAGCCCGCTTTTATGTTAATACGGTGACTTTGGCGGGAAAACACGTGCACTTAGGTAATTGAGCGCGATTTGACTTTCAACTGTGGTTCTGATAAAGCTTTTATTTCGAATTAAAATTTTAATGTTGTGTTGTAAATAAATATTAAATAAATCGAAATAATACGTTATAATCTTCACACGTACTACTAAATATCAGTATTTAGGAGAGTCCAAATGTATATAAATTCTTTCATTTTACTATAACATTTAAATAAGTAAGTCTGAACATTCCTAAATTACGCCTTCACGTAAATATAATTGCTAGAAGCAGAAATACTCATATTGCTCGGACAAAAATAAAAGGAGTGCGAGAAATCCTTTATGGAACGAACTCTATGGTGCTCATTTTTCTTTTGAAAATAAAAGTCCACAGCAAAGCAATGGCATGTAGTCTGTTTAAAACCGTTTATAATCGTAGTACTGTACAATGAAACCCTTTGCTAAGTTTATTTACACTTCTTTAGTGTCCATTGTGATGTAAATCACGGAAAGAAATATGAAGATACTAAAATGTTTTAATGTCTTTTATTCTTGCTAGATACATTCGTCCTGTACTGTCGTAACAGTAGCTTCAGTAGAACCCTTTATAATGGAAATGCAAATACGTTTAATTGGGTCAAGCAAATAGCCGCATAAATAGACAAAACGATGTTGTTCCATTTTTCTTTTTAAATAAAATTATGATGTAGACCCATCCTGTTAGTATGCAGTTATGAAATGTCATGAGATAATGAAAAATAATGGTCAAGTTTAGTTTTGTGTTGATGAATAACAAGGAGTTGTGATTGTTGAAAGATCTATTAATTACAACAATGCATGAATATATCTTACGTTCACCCTAGTTAATTTTATTGCAGTATGAAATAATATTCTTAATATGAAATCTTAATACGATTGTTATAAGTTACAATAGTAAAAACTATTTTCTACAGTCATGTTAAGTCGTGAGCAAAATAAATAAAATTACAAGATGGACAGGAATTACAGAACTCCGTAACTTCTTCTTGTATTCTAGAAAATACATTTCTTTATTACCAATTGCACAATTGCATTGTATTTCATGGCATATACATATAGTAATTTTCATGAAAATCTTTTTTTATACAATTTTTTTACATCTGTTACGTTATTTTGGTGTATGTATTTTCAACCATATGTAATAAATAATTTACGGAAAAACACACTTTATTACTTAATTTTATTGTTTAAATTGACTAAGTTGATTAATAGAGCCCTGGATGATGGTATGGTCAAAATGACTGCAGCATTTTTCAAAAAGAGTGCCACCTGCATTTCTTGTAGCTACATTGAATTATAAACACTAGTTGAAGTTATTACCTAAATAAATTAACTGTTAAAAATTAAAGATGACATACAATTTCCAGACGACAACAAGATTTAATTTCTGAACGAAGTATCGGTCAATGACCTGTAGACAGATATTCTCGTCGGCTTGCTAACATTATTTCTTATTCAAGTCATCAATTTCAAATTCAAACAAATAAATATACCACATCTGATTGAATACAATGAATAATATTATATACTTTTAATTTGTTATAAATTATTGGATTGCAATTTAAAATGTTCGATGATAAAACAGGTTTTAGTGAGCTGTAGAGAATATCAGTGGTACCAACATGTTGATGTCGAAATCAGTTGAAATCAACCACTCAAACAAAAGTTTGATATAAACAAACTGTGATCGAATGGGCGTTGCCGTACGGTCTGATACTGATTATTTATCTGATTACAGAAGAGATAAGCCCTCGTATACTTTCGCGACATTGTACTACTTAGAAATTAGGGCTACTCTGATAAAAAAGTCATACCTATACCTATAAACGCTACTGTGTTATGCCAAACTTTGTTTTCATATTTTCTCATATATCTTCTTCGTCATAGTAAATAACATCCAATTAATAAAATTCGCGGTCAATTAACGTATTAATACGGGTGTTTTCATTCATGACATCAATTAATATTGCAGCCAAACTGCGAAGATTCGTGTTAAGCGAATTATGGTGACTCATCCGGAAACTTAGATTAAACTAAGTTTTTAGTGTGATATGTGATGTGAAAATGTTCAAAAAGTATTTATTAACGTTGTTCCTGTGTGTAAGTGTAAAGTGCCAGTCAAATAAAGACTTGTATAATGGGCAAGTTAACAATGAATTTTATAGTTCGCGAGAACAGACTTCCAAAAATACAAGACTGCCTAGCCCTGGGGATAGTGACTACAGAACGTATGTGTATAACAGTAGGAGATACGGAACGGATCCTACAAGATATAATCCTTACAACCCAAATATAAACCAGCCTGGAGGATTTCCATACAATCCAATAAGCACAAACCCTTTGGATGACCAGTTCAAGTTCAATTTTGTAAGTATACCATTGTTTTCCTTTTTTGAACTTGTTTTACTTTTTTAAACATACATGTCTTGCACAGTTTGTTATATTTCCAGCATGTTAAATCATAATCCAATAGGAATTCTAATGCTCTTATGTTTATAATAACAGTGTAGCTTTTACAATAACTTTTTTTTTTAAACAATCAATAGAGATCTTTCTTACAAACTTCTAATATAATTTATACTATGAGTGCAATGACCATATTAACTCCTTTACATGTTTGATCTGTAAAAACTACTATTACTCACACAATTTTATTGTACTACTGTATGTACAATTGAAGTTTAGGTCCTTGTTAAATGAATTATGAAATCGTAAACATTTCTTTCAAATTAAACATTCTATGTTTAGTTCACAATATCACGAAGCTTTAGAAATTTTTCATAAGAAATCTACTGCAACTGTTTGCTTGTGCATGTATGTTTTTGCTTATGACTGTACTAATTACTTGGTTTTCTGGATTTATTTTTAATAAACATACTTTGTTTTAGAACCGAGACCCAAACAACCCTGATGCATTATTCCCTGGTGTTCTTGGTGGCTGGAGGGAGGACCTCCAAGGAAGAGAGAGGAGGGACTCCAGGCAACTGAAGCGAGATATCTTTGTTACCACTAATTATGGACAAGTGCAGGGATTTAAGGTAAGAAACAACTCAATAAGCATTAATAATACATACTAGAGACCTGCCCCAGCTTCGCACGGGTGCAATATTGATGTATTACACACATAAACTTTCCTCTTGAAGACTGTACCTATTAAAAAAAAAAACCAATTTTAGGCAACAAACGGGTCTTATTCAGGATGTAATTCGATTCTTTTTTTTCCCAACGTTTCGGCCGAATTCACCAACCGTGGCAGTCGTGGACTCCGTTTGCAGTCTAAAATATAGTACAAGTTGCGAAAGCTTAAAGAGATAAATAAAAATTTCTGCTGTGTAGATTTAAAGATCTAAGGGGGTCATGGGAAGCCACTATGTATTGATATGACTGCTTTTATGGCTAATAAATTGGGTGTGTTATATAGTTAAGTCTGTATGCTACTGTTTTTGTAGGTCATATTTCTAATTCACTGCTGAAATTACCATATTTCTCAGAACTATTAGTTCCTGCTTATTTGTTATCTTGTCTTCATTCTGTGAAATTTTGTAATTTTACTATCATGAATCACAGACAAAGAATGTAATCTGTAATAATCTGCATATGAATCATAAATAAAACAAAGATGTCTAAGTAGTACATTAACTAAGTAAGGTTTTTCTTACTTTACCTTTCCTAATGCAATTTTGTCCAACAGGTGTATTTGTATGATAATCCCGACCCGGATTCTGGCTACCGTCCATGGCTGACCCCGGTCGAGAGGATACAGGGTGAAGTGTCAGTGTTCCTGGGTATTCCATATGCTCGCCCACCAGTATTGGAAGGAAGGTTTAAGGTGAGACTACCCAATTTTTTATAAAATTACTAGCTGTTGTCTGCGACTTCGCTCCCCAAAAAAATAGGAATGAAAAATACCTACCATATAAAATTTGGTAAAAATGTTCAAAGCCGTTTTGGTAACTATTATTGTGACATGGGAATTTTATGCATAAGAAGATATTGTTTGAAGAAAAAAAACAAACTTCATATCAAACCAATTAATCTAATAAATACTTTCTCTCTAAAACTATTTACAATTCAAAAGTAGATATTGCAATAGCTTTATTAAGTAGATTTTTTGCCCTTGATATAAAACCTATAAGCAAACAACTTAAATAAGTTAAGTTCTATTTCTCTCATTTAGTTTTTGCTAGAAAAATCATACTTCCTAAAACTCCTTGAAATTCTAAATTTCCATTTCTTTCATAGCCACCGCGCCAGCACCCTGGCTGGCAGCTCATGCAAGCAGTAGACTGGGGCCCGGCCTGCCCTCAGCCTGTCCGCTTCACAGGAGCCACTAAGGGCATCAGGGATATGGATGAGGACTGCCTTTACTTGAATATATTCTCGCCTAATGTAAGTACATATAATGTAGAAAAGGTTTTTTAATTCACAAAAAGAGTTATTAATTCACAAAAAAATGATAGAAAGAATCAATCAAAAGGAATGATTACAGATAAACGGAAATTAATAACCCTATTTGTCTGTCAGATATGTAATTAAATAATATCGGACACGTATTTTTGCGTTTATCTGAACAATAATAAATGTCAAAGATTGTGACGTAATGCATTAGCAAAAGTTATACGAAAAAGTGACGTCACGCGTAAGTTTACGTTAGGCAATTTGTGTTTTCGGGGCAAAAGAAAAAAAATTATCCAATAGTATTGATTAACTACATGACGGATATTAGAATCAAAAGTTATCATCATCCCAAATATGTAAGCGTGTGGGCATAATGTAAATAACTAAAGTAACAATAATTGCATATGGTTTAGTTGCATAATTATTATATTTAGACTAATAGCCTTTGCACTGAGGTTGGCGCACCGCATGCGTAATGTCACTATTGCGAAACACTGAGCCTTTGTCCCCAGACAGTATTTACTATTTAGTCCATCTGATAATAAGCGATGAATGAATAGTATGTATACCTTTGATTGATATCTCCTTTTTACCATTAGCGATTCCAAATAAGACTTCTATCTTATAATCTACTGTTTAAAAGTACCAAAGATTCGCGATGTTACATCAATAATGTTTTCCAAGTCATATTAGGTTTCTGGATCGTTATCCGCTTGTAATTTTAAACCTATCTTATTCAAACTAATAAATAAATGCGAAACTCAGTGAATTTCTATATTTTGCCGCCCTTACTGAACTCCAGGCGTATGTAGCCGCATGTAAAAAGTAGTTCGCTTAAGTTCCAAATATTGCCAATGCGGTCCGCTTTTTGCTAATCGTATATTCGAAACCTGTTTACAATAATAGAACGCCTATTTCATTATTTCTTGGCGTTATGTCTTCTGACTCACTCAAAACACGTCTATATCTTAACTGTTTAAGCTTTATCGCTTCATTGTCTTATTGCTAATTTA
This sequence comes from Chrysodeixis includens, assembly GCA_941860345.1. NCBI lineage: Eukaryota > Metazoa > Arthropoda > Insecta > Lepidoptera > Noctuidae > Chrysodeixis > Chrysodeixis includens. The sequence goes on along the minus strand of OW796091.1, from coordinate 580,562 downwards.
GTGAGCATTGTCTTCGCAACTCTATGTGAGAACAGAATCAAACTGATTTAATTACTTTATACTGCCATAGGCAAAAGTAATGGTTTCAAAGGTCAAAGGCTCATCTTCTACACTATGTTAGTTTGCAGAACTTCCCGGTTGGTTTGCATACAGATGAAATAATCTGGGCCTCCCCAGAAACTGAACTCCGTAGCGATTAGGCTCTGGACAGACGATTGGTTTGCAGTTATGTTGCAGTCGTGTCAACTGTATCCCAACTGCAACTTACGGTTTAATTGCAGTTGAAACGCGGTCCTTCTGTCTAGTGCGTAAATAAAATACATTTTGAATTTGCACAGCTTCTGTAATTTCGAATAAGAGCGGTTACATCACAGAGATTGTTGAATAATCATTCATTAGCTACCGACTAAATGGTTCTAATTGACCGATTGGTCTCAGCCGACGAGCACTTAAAAACCAACTGTAACACAGCCACTTAAAGCCTACTTTTAAAACTTTATAAAATTCAAACTGAAATGAACTTTATGATCCCATTAAATTAGAGTTAGCTTTATTATCTTTAGAAAAAGATGGTTAATCCAATGAAACACGACAAATTGCCTGCACTTTTTATTACAAGTCAGTGTGAACTTTATTTCTTTTTGCACAAGGTCTAAAATGGATTATCCTGTTGAGTTTATTGGTCTTTAAGCTTAGTGGACATTGTTAGTCGCTAGTAGTAAAATAAAGTGTACTAGGTCAGTAGTAATTAATTAGTTTACGCTGCAATTGTTACGATAATTGCTGGTTGATTAAACTGTGACAATGCGGAGCTAGCGACTGAATGCTCTATTTGCAAATGCTACTAGTTTATTTTAGTGCTATATGTTGGAAATCATTTTAATGAATAATATTAAACAAGTATTTTTCGTTTATTGCGTAATTGTAAATTTTTTAAGAAGTTATGTCAAAAATTTCGCTTGACACCACTACTTGCTACTATTTCTAACACGCAATTACGTCATTAACTTCCTGAACTATTTAGCACTCTTGTCTCTTTTTCTGTAATTACTCACAAAAAGACAAAAATACTTGTATACGACAAGTCTTTTTGTGAGCAAATTTATTATGTACTTCAATACATATCTGCTTGTTAAACCAGTCAACATCCGTATTCCTAGTTAATGTAACCGCTCTCTTGAATAATATGGAAAATGCCAGTAATTCTATTTTCTCCGAACGAATATCTAAATGGAATGGAATCAATAAAGCTAAAAGTAAATTGAATTAGCGTTCCCATTTTCGTGTAGTATTTAGAAGTCAATCAATCAAACGATAGCCCGGCTTGTCGTAGATTGATCACCGTTAACTTGATTAAACTTAGTTTGTACGGTCACTTTGAGTCTTGTCATGAACCTATTGTTACACTAACGTATGGATATACGTAGATAGTGAAAGTTAATTAAATTTGTATAGTTCAAAAATTAAATAAAACCTCATTTGTTCCCAAAGGATCCCCTTTTTATTTATTTTTTCTTCGTTAGAAATCATCAAATCAAATTTTACTCAAAAGACTTACTGACTAAAACCCACCACTTTCCTTCTGGAGCCCTTTGAGTGCCGGGGTCGTGGTGACTTCTACGAACATCCCACAGAAAGACCTCTAATATATGTTTTATTTATACGAACCATCAGTGTTCCACGACGTTGGTTGCCCTTTCCATCAACCTATTCGCTTTCCGATTCATTTGTCAGATGTAACCAGCTTGTAATATTTTTCTATTATCTTCTCAGACTGAAGCCGGCTCGACTGCGCAACGTTACCCAGTGATGGTGTACATCCATGGCGGTCAGTTCGCCTCCGGGGCATCGAACCTGTTCCCCGGACACATGCTGGCTGCCTTCTATAACGTTATTGTGGTGTCCATCAACTACCGGCTCGGTGCTCTTGGTGAGTTTATTGTTATTATATGAGGTACATGTAAATAGTAGTCGGTGAGTGCGATTTCTTTTAAAAAGCTTGAGTAATCCGGGTGCGAGATCTGACCTACCGTTTAAGTAAATAAAAGAAAATATATTTTTAAGAAATGTACGTTTTAGATTTATTCGTACGTGATTATTTTTTTTAAACGACTCCCGCACTAAGGTGTTTAATCCTTGTATCGCGAGAAGTTTTACAGACTTTCAATTTACAAGTACAGAGACAACAAAACACACAGAGACACTCAGACCAAGCACAAATTTAAATTTTAAATTCAATTCACAAGTGGAAAGCACAAATTCTGGTCCTACGGTCGGTACGCGATGATCGAACCCGCGACACGTCATGAACAGTAGTAACTGGCGTGGTGACCTATACCACTCGGCTGTCCGCCATTAAGCTGCTTCTACCTTGCTCTATACTAATCAACTGATACCCCTTTATCCTCCCAGGTTTCCTATCGACCGGCGACGAGAACTCTCCCGGTAACTACGGCATCTTAGACCAGGCGATGGCGCTGCGCTGGGTGTACGACAACATCACCCCTTTCAACGGCGACCGCTCGTCCATCACGCTGTTCGGGCCGGGCGCCGGCGCGGCTTCTGCTGGTTTGCTGGCTGTGGCGCCGCAGACAAGGGATCTCGTTACTAGGATTATTGCTCAGGTATATGATACACTTTTATGTAAGTATGTCTGATAACGATACCACATGCAAGAGACACATTTTTACACTCCTTCCAAAACGCAGAATGTGTGAAAGCGTGTTGTATTTTTTTTTTCTAAAACGCAGACAAGATTTAAATTAAGGATCGTGCGGAATAAGTAGTCTTATTCCATAAATCATGTTTTATAAAAGAACAAATTGGTTTTGTATCTTTTAAAACATTCAGTTTTTTTTTCTGAATCTTATGATTACTGGTTACTAGTATTTCTCACTATATCTAAACCACTCCAATCAACGTAAACTAACAGCAGTTATTAAAATAGGAATTAATTTTTTTTTTTCAAAAAATATGGTAGTTAACTTACTACCTCTAGCTTGTAATATTATAAGACCTCGAATCACAACAATTTATCAATCTGCCTTTATTAACCCTCACACTTTTTTCCAGAGCGGCTCAGCTCTAGCGGACTGGGCGTTGATAGAAGATAAGTTCCGCGTACAGAACACGTCGCTGGTCTTCGGACGGTTGCTCGGCTGTCCCATAGACTCCTCGTGGAAGCTCGTTAATTGTCTGAGGCAGGGGCGGAGCTTCTACGAGCTGGGGAATGCTGAGTTTCAGGTAAGGTTTAGCGGACTGGGCGTTGATAGAAGATAAGTTCCGCGTACAGAACACGTCGCTGGTCTTCGGACGGTTGCTCGGCTGTCCCATAGACTCCTCGTGGAAGCTCGTCAACTGTCTGAGGCAGGGGCGGAGCTTCTACGAGCTGGGGAATGCTGAGTTTCAGGTAAGGTTTAGCGGACTGGGCGTTGATAGAAGATAAGTTCCGCGTACAGAACACGTCGCTGGTCTTCGGACGGTTGCTCGGCTGTCCCATAGACTCCTCGTGGAAGCTCGTCAACTGTCTGAGGCAGGGGCGGAGCTTCTACGAGCTGGGGAATGCTGAGTTTCAGGTAAGGTTTAGCGGACTGGGCGTTGATAGAAGATAAGTTCCGCGTACAGAACACGTCGCTGGTGTTCGGACGGTTGCTCGGCTGTCCCATAGACTCGTCTTGGAAGCTAGTCAATTGTCTGAGGCAGGGGCGGAGCTTCTACGAGCTGGGGAATGCTGAGTTTCAGGTGAGGTTTAGATGTGTAATACGAATTGTTAAGTAGATTGGGGTAGAGGGAGTCGTCGTCGGTCGAGGTTCGCTGTAGTTTGCAAAAGTGTTCCCGTGGCTCCCGACAATAGGGAACGGAGAAGCACTCCGGTGGTATTAGCTGGTAAGAAGTCCCTGAGGTAGGCGATGGGTAACAAAAAAAAGAGGGAGTGCTCGTTAGAAATTCACGCTTTCAAAGTAGAAATTTTTCAAGTTGCCAAAAAAATCTCAAGTAATTCAGTTAAATTACTTAATGTATTAAATTTGAGTACTGTTAATAACTCGTCACAAAGAAAGTATTTCCGTTTGTCTAAAAAATAACCAAATGAAGTAACTCATAAACATTAAGACAGGCTCATATAAACTGCACCAAACAAAAGTAGTTATCTATTTCATGGCTTCATAATAAAGAAATTGAAATTATTGCTTTAATTTTTTTCTAATATGAACCATATTTTGGTCTTTGGTCCTTCCAGCCGCAAGTAGGCTTCATCCCTTGGGGTCCGGTCCTAGAGAACAACTTCACATTCCCGGGCGACGAGTGGTACGACGGCTGGCGAGAACGCGACTGGCACTTCCTGCACGAGAAGCCGGAGGACTTGATACAGAGGAGGAGGTTCAACCCCTCTCTGCGGTACATGACCGGGGTCACTACGCAGGAGGCGGCTTATGTGCTATGTGAGTATCAATTACTTATGTAAAACTAGTTTAATCCCGGGTGACGAGTGGTACGACGGCTGGCGAGAACGCGACTGGCACTTCCTGCACGAGAAGCCGGAGGACTTGATACAGAGGAGGAGGTTCAACCCCTCTCTTCGGTACATGACCGGGGGTCACTACGCAGGAGGCGGCTTATGTGCTATGTGAGTGCAATTACTTATGTAAAGCTGGTTTAGAAATACAGTTTTATTGTAAGCCGGTTCTGTGAATGCTATTGATGAACTAACTTTGAGAAATGTTATATGGTCTGTAATTTGTCATCAGCTGAAAACTGAAAAAGCTGCTAAATGCTAAGCGTAAAATTTTGTTCAGTTGTCGACTCTGTCAAGTGTAATTTTTTTTTAGATATCTGTGTTTTTGTCAATCTATCTGATTAGTTTATTTACGCTTTAATGAAAAATAATTTTAACAGTGCTTTTTCGGGATCACTCGACTAGCTTTGGACCCAACCGGAGCCCTAAATCATGAGCTGTTGCTTTGGCAAGGTCCCAAGTCGAACTAGTAGACTCACACTTCTTTTTCCTAACAATTTTCCTTATTCCCAGACACAAACGACTCTCTAGCCCCTAACTACGAGATATCCGAGCACTGGTTCAACCAGAAGGTGGCTGAGCTAGTCCTTCGTTACAACTACACGCTGAACCCGCGCGGCGTGTACGAGGCCGTGCGCTACATGTACACGTACCACCCCGAGCCGCACAACGTCAGCGCGATACGCGACCAGTACATACATGTGAGTATACAGGGTGATACTTTTAAGCAGTTTCACATTATTATCGGAGGAAATGTATAAAATCTGTATATGTCTTTTATAGAAAGGTTTGGAAGAAAATAGGGGGGGAGGGGGCTTTTGCCTTGCAGTGGGATCTCACACAGACTATATAAAAAAAAAATCTTATAGGTCGACCCTGTATCCAATTTTGTGGCTGAATATTTTATACATTGATATTCGATCGTCGTCCGATATCGATATCGGATCGGATGATGTGAAAACGTACTGAAGATGTCTTTATAATCGTCAACTTTCAGCCATACATTTAGGGGATAAATTCTGTTTCATCCTATGCAATGCAATTCATCGCGAGATACACACTCTGTTAAGCCTTGCCGTACCTCAAAAAGGCGAGCTCGCTGTCAGTTACTGATTTACTGCTGACAAAGTGGTCCCATACTTACATAACCACATTACATCTAAAATATATATTTTACCAACAGCTCCTCTCCGACTTCCTATACCGAGCACCAACAGACAAGATGGTAAAACTTCTCTTAGAGCAAAACGTGCCAGTCTACATGTACGTAATGAATACAACAGTGGAAGCTTTCCAATGGCCCGAGTGGCGTCGGTACGCGCACGACACGGAACATTACTTCCTCACCGGCGCGCCTTTCATGGACCAAGAGTTCTTCCCTGTTAAGCAAAGGATTGAGAATAAAATGTGGACGAATAATGATAGGAATATGAGCCATTTCTTTATGAAGACGTACGCGGATTTTGCGCGGTTTGGGTGAGTGTTTTTTTTTGTTTTGAAGTAAATAATCTAGGATTTGCATATGCTTTTATAGGATTATAGATGGTTGAAAATGTTTATGAGATGTTTGTAGCTTCATATAACATTTTTTTGCACTTCACTGCGGTGATCTTTGCGGTGCGGTGATCATGGAACAGCAGTTTCGATTAAATTTCTACGAAGTCGGTATCAACAGAAAACCAAACCCACAATAAGACAAAACAAAGAGAGAATTTATTTACAAACTCGACACTATAATATACATTTCTTTTTCTCCAGCAACCCAACTCGTTCCCGCGTCCTAGGCGTTCACTTCGAGATGGCCCAAGCTGGCCAGTTGCGGTACTTGAACCTGAACACCACTTTCAACTCCACGATACAACTCAACTACAGGCAGACAGAGCTGGCTTTCTGGACCATGTACCTACCAACTGTGATTGGTAGACTCGTGCCTACGTACCCGCCTATCACTGAGGTAAGAAAGTTTAGAAATAAACGCTTTTCTTCTGACTCTACTAAAGAAATTACTAATTTGGCTAATTTTTCAAAGTTATTTACTTATTTCATAATTTATGCGCACACAAAAAAGAACAATTTTTGGGTCAGTCCGATACTTTAATCGGGATTCGTGTTATATTACTACTATCGTTATATTTTAGTTATTATACACAAATATTTAACAAATTATATACTAAAACCTTCCTCGAGTACCACTCTATACATTGGTGAAAACAGCATGAAAATTGGTGCAGTAGTTTTTGTTTTTATAGCGAACAGACAGACACGGCGGAGGACTTTGTTTTATAATTATGATAAGTTTAGTTATAAATGTAAATATTTTTTGTTTAGTATAGGTTCTGTTACACATGTGTGTCATTGGGTATACCTACGCATAGCACTTCTTGGTCGTGGAAAGGTTTATGTCATGTCCGTACGATAACATAGACTTTGTGATGTACATATGCAGTACTGGTGGGAGCCGAAGCAGCCGCTGCAGATCGCGTTCTGGTCGGTGTCGAGCGCCTGCCTCGTGCTCATCGTGCTGCTCGTCGTCTGCTGCATGCTGTGGCGGAACGCTAAGAGGTACGTCTTATTAATAAGCTTACATTAGACTGTCCTTATGGTCTAGTGGCTATAGTGGCCCTGACTGCTATACCAGAGATTGTGGGTTCGATTCTCACTCAGGACAAATGTTTGTGTTATGTTATGATTTGTCTAGTACTCATAATACAAGCTCTGCTTAGTTTGAGACTAGATGGCGTTGTGTGGAAGTCGTGAAAAATTATTTATTAATATTTGTCTGAATGTTTCACTAAAGTTCATAACTAACAATATTACATAGGTGTATGTGAATACTAACTACATTGAAATCCTTTTAACAGGGCTAGACCACCAAAATGGAAAATGATTCCGGCGATGTAGGTGAAACTAACATAACATTATTGCTTTATGCTTTATATGTGTTAACATTGGAACATTAACGTTGAAGACGGCAAACGGGAATTATTTGCGATATGATTCGATATTTCTTTTCTCCCGACGTTTTGATCGAGTTGCACTGCACATTATATCGCGAATAAGTCCCGTTTGTCGTCTAAAATATGTGTACAAGTCTCGAAATTTTAAAATCATTAATTAACGTTGAACTCGCTAGTTTTTAGTTAGTTACTATGCTAGTTTCAAAAAGGCTGGTCATTTAATGATACCAATACTGATCGATCTAAAGGATGACAAACAAACAGTTATTTTTTTCCTTGGGAAATCATCAAATGACCCCGCCCACTGTGGGTGCAGCGGGAGGGAGTGTCAGACTTTTACTGACTAGAACCCACTATGTTCCTTCTGGAGCCCTTTGAGTGCCAGGGTCGCGGTAACTCTTACAAACATCCCGCAGTCCTGGTAGAAACAGTCATAATTCTTGAATTGAAGTTCGATAGATGATTCCTATTATATGTTATATTGATCAGCCTTTTTGAGACCGGCGTAATTTTTATGTATTGTGCTGTTTGTAAGTCTATAGCAAGTGGACCTTGCTACGCTTAGCTAAAAAAACAAAAGATTTGCATTCTTACAATCCTGTCATTGTTTTCATCAAAGCTTACTTATTGAAATATATGCACTATAGCACATTACACATAAATTGGAATTCGCTTACAGTGTGTTGATATTGTGTATGTGTCATTTATGTTTGTTATTTGGTCCTTGCATGCTGTAGCCAAGGTTTCTGACAACGCTATTATTAAATGTAGTATAGGTAGTTATAACAAGTTTAGCTGTACAATAACTGTACAATGTATAAAAAAGTACATAGCAATAATATTTTTTCCTATATACAGAGAAACGGACCGCTACTACGACGGCGACATATTCATGGTGCCTGAAGTAGAAGAGAGCGGCATAGACAACTCGACGCGGTCCAGAGACAATATCTACGAGTATAGAGACGTGCCAATTAAGAAGCCCGTCACCCCGCAACCATTGAGCAGAGCTGTAAGTTGAATACTGAACGAGTAATTTTAATAATGCTGTAATTTAGTTGGTGTACAGTAAAGAATGATCTATTCTAAAGAAATAAGGCATGATTTCCAATACTAGGGTGTTGTTTTTTAACAATTAGTCAAAATCTATTATTTTTTACTTCTCCGATGTTTATCTAGAACAACGACTAAAATTTAGCAAATTCTTCTCTCTATTTTTTTTTATTGCTTTTTAAACCTATCGACCTAGCATCTCGGGTCAATCTCCTGGTGGGGAGTAAACCACCAGCAACAGCATTCCCAAGGAGGGTTGGCGTCAGGCAGGCGGCCGGCCGTAAAAATATACAGCCAAAACCTCAGCATCATGGATAAGACATGCTGCTCCGACCCCAAATAATAATAATTGGGATAAGGGCAGGGGAATGATGATGATGATGAAACCTATCGACATCATCATCATTCCCCTGCCCTTATCCCAAACATTATTTGAGGTAAGGACAGTTTCAAATTACTAATTGGTGACTTACAAAATTCTCATTTTAACAGCGATCGCAGCCCCAAAACCTGCAGTCGTCCCGGCCGCCGTCCGAGGCCTCTACAGGGTCAGCGTTATCCCTCAAAGAGGGTTCTGTGTCAAGAGTGCCCGAGCCCCTGCCGAGGGCCAGGTCTAGGACACAAATAGTACATGGAGTTCCGCAGACGACTGTCTAGTTAGTAAGTTATGTTAAGCATTCCGATACAGCCGTATTTCTGAACGACACTTTTTTATGTGAATAGATGAGTATTTAATCTCTATATTCTATTAACAATATTAAAGAGCATGATATGTAATTGCGTAACTTTGCTATGCGCTGTTTTAAATACTGCCAGTACAAGACAGTATTGCGTAGCTCTCGTTCTCTCGGTGATAAAAAAGGCCGAACAAAGAACCCTTTTTCCTTTTTGAAAGGCGTTAAAATACCGGTAATGCCTTACATATTTACTTATGGATCTATCTAAGGTTAGGGTGAATTTCGATACTTACATAGTACAGATACAAAATGTTCACGTATTGCCTTAATTAATTATAAGACGTTAATTGAGACGATGAGTCTTTTTTGATCCCTTTTCTGTCAAGTGAAGATATAAAATTAAAAGGCTATAAATCTAATGGCCGATGAAAAAAGGAATTTTCCTTTCCGGGCTTTTTGGATATATCGGTCACTGGTGACCTATGAATAATTATGTTTTTCTTTTTGTATTATATGGTCCATGTAACATGTTAAGTGCATGTAAAATATTGTCCATGCAAAAGTACTTAGCTTGTAAGTAATGTAGATGACATTCCTGACCACCGTTTGAACTGTAGTTTAACAATAATTATACACGTGTATAGATTTAAGGCAGCTTTAACTTTTAAAATCACTTTAAATGAGTTTATTTATATTTGCACTTTTACGTAATTTTTATACACATATTTTAATGTTAATGGTTGAAGCAAATAGAGTGCAATACCACACTTGTAGATTTGAAATCGATTTGTAATTTTTTTTTGCAAAATAAAATTTTGATAAGGATTGTCTCGTTGACACATAAGCGCCCCCAAAATAAGGAGTATTACAGTAGAATAATACATACAGTATAACGTATTCATACAAACGGGCACAACTCGAGTTATGTCTACGCATTCGGATCTTGGCATGATAAAGTCGCGAGTGTATCGCAGTGACGAATGGACAGTGTGTAGTTTATGTGATTATAACGCTGTATGTAGGAAGACTTATGGCTGTTACGTAACGCGCGGCTGTAGACATTTTGTTGTTAGATACGACCGAATGCTGTATTGATTTATACTGTGGAAGTATAAACAGATTGTTGGAAATTTTATTCTTAAGGAGCTTAAAAAGGGCATGAACTTATGCAAGTTACGTACATACTTAAAAAAAATAGAAATGTGTACGTTTTTTGGCAATGATGCTTAAGGTCATAAATATAATGAAAGTATTGAACCTGCCATATCCATTTGAAGCCTAATCGTAATAATCACTTGCTTGGTATTAACTGCAGCTATTTTAAGATAATGCCATCACTACATTTTTAGACTGAAGTATTGTTAATTAGTATATTTCCTTTATATCTGTATTTTTTTATTTTACAGCCTAGCCTATGAAGTTGAGACATTTTGTTGTATTTCTTTCAGTCCCTCTACTGGACAATTCTAATTGTATTCCAACGAAAAAATCGTATTAAAATTTTGAACAAATATGGGTAGTTTTATACCCAGCCTAATGTTACCTTAAGGGTATTTTTCTTTATGTACGAAATTATTGTTTTAGAATGTATTAAATTTAAATTAAGTTGATACTGCACTATGATTTAGCTTTAAGAAATATTACACATTATTTATTTCCAATGATTTAATGAAAATATAAAAAATAACATGTAATGCCTGTACTCGAATAAAATTAGTTATAGAAATAAACAGAACCTAACCATAACGACATTAAAAAACACATTTTTGATGCATAAAAGTGACTTGATGCATAACCTGAACTGCATATATTATATCTACGGTGTTTGTTGTAAAATTTAATGAATATCTAAATCGAACCAAATATATTTACCGATTTCCTACCCCCATTAAGCTGAACTCACGGAACACGATACTTAAATGCCTGTGTTGGAGTAATTTCTTTTTTACTTAGTATTGCAGTATCACTTTACTTATATGTAGTTATTAAGTGTGAATGTTGTGATCGCCCCGTCCGTCCATATTGTGCAATTTGTCCACTTGTGCCTTTGTTTTAAAGTTTTGATACAAATTATATTTATTGTAGTATTTTACGGCACTAAACGAATAATGCTGTGTTTATGAAATAAAATAACTCGTAATATGAATATTGGTTTTATTTTTTACATTAAAACAATGATATGTATAATTATTAACAGCTTTTCCAATATGCCAGTTTTGCAGACAATTTAGAAATAAAATATAATATTTTCTTTTAACATGATTAAATATAGCTAATTATTATCTTTAAAATGTTTAAATACATTAAATTAAAACATAATACTATTTTATTCAATAACAATAAATTACTGAAAGTACATGATTTGACAACTCACAGTGAATGATTTTAACAGGCAAATTGACCGACTAGAAAATAATCCAAATCTTATCTGTGAAGCCCCCTTGAAAAAAGATCTCGATTCATTTGTGCAGTTGAAGCGTTCTTAAACACAGCTGTTACGCGATCTTTCATTTCACATTAGCTCAGATCAATATCCACACCGACACACATGTCTTATTCCACTTAGTATATAAACAAACACAGGATGTGTTGCAGCGCCAGAGCGACGTCGTTGTGTCGTCTTACACAATAATATCTGGTATGTCACGCACCGAACTTTACAACAACCGAGACAAGATGCAGGGGGGAGGGAGGGGGTTGTGACGTTGGATTGGCATTGCTCCGAGTCCCGTACCCACTCATACGATGAAATACTCAATACTTTTATTGCACTCCATATGTTTAAAAGGTGTTACATAATATAATACAGTACAGTAATCTTTGCGGTGCAACAACGCAACGAGTGTCCTCTAGAGGCGAGCCCCATCCGGTAGTTGGCGACCCGGTCAGATGGTGAGGTCTACTACGTAATTTTTGTCATATTACAGTGAAATAAAAAATAAGGTAGTTGTTACTTTATCAGCTATAGTTTTGCCATTCGTGAGACAAAAACTTAGTTCAATTCCCTTGATAATTCCTAAGTGATTTTTGTGGTATTATCAGACAGTTCATTATACCACGTTCAGGGTGGACACCGGCACACATCGGGCATGTTCCTTGCGGTGTAAGGCGGCGCGCACACCGGGCCGCACACGAGCCGCGCGGCGCGGGTGCCGCACGGCAGCAGGCGGCCCGGACGTATCGTCAGATCTACTACGTAGTTGTTACGAAGTAGGCCAGCTGGAAAGCTTTGTAACTTTTCTGGGTCGTCAGTCTGAAAATTACGTTATTTCTTGTTGATATTGAATAGAATGCCGGATGCCTAATGAGTTCTGGGCAAAAACAACCACACATTGGGTGCCAAATAAAGGAAGCAGACCTCGTGGTAGACCCAAGAGGAGATGGCGGGATGAGCTCGATACATTTGCACAAATCTGGCCTCAGCCATTGACCGAGGTAGGTGGAGGGAAGGGAGGCCTTTGCCCTGCAGTGGAACACTGACGGCTAATAATAATTGAATACAAGAAGCTGCTACCTCCGTGAAGCCTAATGTTCCTTTCATAGTTACTTTACATCGTAAGAAAGGGGTATAGTTTTGTAGAAATTGATTTTCTACTTTGTAGCTTTTTCACATCACTAATACGCTTTGCTTTATCATAGGATAGGAAAATGGTGGAACTAAAAGAGAGCAGAGAACAATGGTTCCAAATTGTGTGTTAGTTCTATTTGATTATCGCTTACTCTTAATTCAAAAACTTTTAATCCAATTTGCTAATGTGCTGCCATCTATCCTCACACACCAACTTTTCAATAACCAAGTATATCATGACTTACGGGATCCAGCTCAGGCACAGCGACTTCGCACCAGGCATGAGCGCTGGAGGTCCTGTACAGGCCGCACGGCAGACCGAGGCGATCGGCCAACACTTTGTATACTAATGCTCGTTCGAGAGCACCGCCACATTTCACAAAACCTAGGCCGATGATAGGCGAGCCGAGATCTAGCTGTAGGAAGTGAATTATAAAGAAATTAAAGTCAGTTAACTAAAGAAGGTGGTTGTCTGGGTGATTATGGCGCAATATAACTGTTATAAATAGTTCTTTAATATGCAAAGTGACTCAAAGACGATTGACGCAGTCCAAAATTAGTTTTAAGTGATTTTGGCAACCTGTGTTAACTCGAGAATTACCGTGCAAAACCGTGTAAAAAATAAAAACTTAAAAAATAGGATAGGATCGTACAACGTCAACTTTTTGAGCACATGATTATAGACAGCACCCCATTGCCAACCCTTCACTGCTTCCCGTATTCCCACTACTGGTGAAAAAAAGGGTGCAAAAAGCTGCTCAAAATGAGTTATCGAAGTTGCATGAAGTGTGCCTCACCATCAAGTCAACGAGATGTAGATCAACACTAGGCATGGAGCAGTCCCGCTCCTGCGTGAGGCCGCACATCTGCTCCACCACGTACTCCGCCAGCAACTGCGCGCGCTGCTTCAGGGACGTCGATACTTCTATACATTTCTCGCGGTATCTAGGTACATCAGAGGGTCTTTATGTTTATCCTACTAATGTTGTGAACGTGAAAGTTTGTAAGTGTGGATGGATGTTTGTTACTCTCAAACGGTAGGGTACGGCATGCCTTTTATGCTCAAACGGCAGGGTCGATATCAGTCAAATTTGGTTTGGAGTTAGCTGACACGACTAGTTTCGGACCCAACTGGAGTCCTTAATCATAAGCTGACGCGGCGGCGAGGTCGCGAGTCGGACTGGAAACTAGTCGGGCTATTCCGATAAATACGCGTGAGTAAACTGAAATATCATTTAAGTATAATCCATCAGATATTTAGAATTGCGATGAATAATTAAAAAAGGTCTTTTAAAAACTTATGATTTCTTACCTAACTTCGTAGTGTGCATCGTCAATCTCGAAGTAATGTAAAGATTTACCCCTGAAATGAAAAAGGTCACAAAAATCAATAGATACCTATTTTCAGAACGGATTATTTAAATCACCAATAGCCGAATACTCAAACAGTTGTATAGAGCTACAAGGATCTTTTGGCATATGGATAACATTAACATATAACATAACATGGATGCATATTCGTTACAAAATTCAACACATCTGTCAAAAGTGATAGGTTTTAATACATAACGGTATTAGTTCCGATTTCGGCCACGTGCCAAAAGATCCTTGTAGCACTGTAAGTTCCCGTTAAGGCAAGGACGAATAAAAATTATTGTAAATTAACTAACGGGTCCCCAAACCACATTCGCAACTTGTAGAGATAAGCTCTTAGGTTTATGTCATCAGCAACCGATGGGAAGCGTATACGTGCCCCTGACGGCGTTGACAGGGCCAGCTTTGATTCTCGTGTTGATTTATCGTCTGGAACAAGAAATGGGAGTGGTTAGCCCATTTAAAATTAGTCTTTATGTTGTAGGCATTATGGTGTATTATGCGGTAAAAGATTGGCACGGTGAGAAATGTGTCCCATATAAGTAAAAAAAATCGCCAGCGGTTTTACGACAACCTCGTCCAATACAAATATTACAGTTGTGAAAGAGAGACATCGTTCTAGTCCGTGTAGGCTGCTGTTTCCTGATCAAAACAGGATTGAATTTTAAGAAGTTTTTTTAGTGTACCTGAAGGAGGGCATGCTGCGCCGACCCCAAATAATAATAATTGGGATAAGGGCAGGGGAATGATGATGATAGTGTACCTAAAGTGCTTCATTACAGCTTTGTAATCTAAAAATAAATGAAACGAGAAATGTGACATTCATAGCAAAAATTCTTATGTAAGCAAGAGAAATGTTGAGCTACTCACTAAGCGGCTTAACATCCACTGCGGAGGCACTGTCGTACTGGTGATGAAACATGCATATGTAGACAGGGTTACTGAAAGGAGGTTTCTCGCTGGTAATAATCTCCGAAATAGTCGGAAAGTGGTCGCCCAGGCGCTTGAGGCAGTAGAAACCTTCCTGTAATGGGAGACACGTTGGTAGAATTGAATTTTTGAAAGAAAAAATTCTATATATTGATTTAAACGTAGTCCTTATTCAAAGACCTCTACTTTGTTCCATTACTTTAAAATCTTTAAAAGGTTGTCATGCATTATAGCATGTGCTTGTTCATACATTCCAATCTACAAAATGCTATGAGTATGAGACTACCTGAGTAAAGTCATTGATGTCCAGTCTCCCAGTGTAGCCGAGCTTAGCTGATGGGTGGTGACGGAAGATCGCCTCTAGGGCTGGCTCCCAGGCACCGACCATGTACCTTGCTTCTTTCGCTTCTACCATACTGTAAATAAATTGAATATGTGGTTTCTCAACTGGATTAAATAGTGGATACGTCGGAAAGTAGGATTCGAACAATCGAATTTAATACATTGTTGTCCTTTTCGTTGGAGTGAAGGAGCATTTCAAGGTATTGAAAGAAAAACTGGCAAGTTTTCCAGTTAAGGTTTATACCGAATTCGAAAAAAAACAATATCTTTTTGTTAAGCTGATTATATAACTTCAGGCAGAATTCAACCAGCAACGTGATGCAAAGTGTCAATTTTATCTTCGTTAAAAAAAAGAATCAAATCCACGACCTCTGATATAGCAGTCAGGGCCACTAACCACTAGACCAACAGGTCCATCGACATATGAAAAACAATGCTTACTAGTGTATGGTCCCGAGTTCTAGATACACGTCGGCTCCCTCGGCGGACACGCTCGCTGAGATCACCGTGCACAGCGCCGTACGTAGACCAATGTGCTCGATCTGCAGATTTTTGGATACCACCTGGAAAGTCACATAATTTTTTGTAAACTTTCATATAAGTTCGCTATTATAATCAAAGTAGTTACCTATAAATTGCGAAATGACTTCTCATTTGTATGTAAATCACTAAATGTAGAGAGCTCGATACAAACTCACTTTACACATAACATACATATATGTATGTAGTACTACAAGAGTCGCGCAGAGCATTCACGAGGGAACCTGTGACTTTGATTTAGGTAGTAAAAGGGGCCTAAGTTGTTTTTAGTCGGTGGGAGTCCGACAAATCCCCACGCCGTGCCCATGGCGTCTGTTGAAATCCGTTCAACCCCGGAAAGAAAATACGCTTTTTAGAGTTCCGTATCTTGAAAGGGAAAAAGCTTAACTTGTTATCTTAGGGGAAAAGCTAAAGCTGTAGGATATTGTCCGTCCATTTTCCCAGGAACGGGTGGAGGTATCAAGCTGATAGATTACCTCCTCTCCTCTCTTCGCCGTGAACAAGTCCCTCGGGGCCTCTTCGCACATCAGACCAGTTAGCACAGTACAAGCCATTATCTTCAAGCTTGTGTCGTTTCGCTAGAAATTCACACAATTTTTCAATAATTTCACCGTAGATTATCAAGTTAAGTATTCTTTACATTCTATAACTTTTTTAAGTTATAGAATGTAAAGAATATTTATATAACTAAACTTTCGTGAGGATGATTCATACTTAAATGATACAACGGTTTACTCAAACGTATTTATCGGAATAGCCCGACATTTAAGTATAAATGTAAAAAAGCCAAAACCAATTTCAATAACGTTAATTACAAATACAGGGTTTCTAAATAGTAAAAAAAAAACCTTTGTATTATAAGAAATGCTTAATGTTTTTGCCAGTAATAAACAAACACGGATTGCTCAAGTTGAGACACCATTCTCAGGCTTTCCGCGTTCGCTTTTTGTTTAGTCAAACTGTTTCAAACAGTCCTTACAAATGTGTCGGCCTTACCTGTAGAATACCAAGGAGTTCGTGCATAAAGTCTCCATTGATCATCACCCGCCGACTGACGTGGTAGTTCAACAGGTTGATGTAACACTGCACGGCTAGTCTCTGTGCTTCTATCGGGGTATCTTTGACTAAAAGAAAAATTGTTAAATATTCGACACAGAAAAAAATTTGGTTGTGTTCCCATCGAAATAGGCATATGACCATTGGCCAAAAATACATGCAAGCTTACATATTCACATTCTTGTACCCAGAGAACTTGAAGAAAATCGTCGTTAGTATAATAATAATTTCCGGTGTGTAACTTGGCAAGAGTTAAAGCAAGAAGAAAGATGCGCAAAAGTATGTATCTATGTAAAATGACTTCTGCGCATCTCTTCTCTCTTTCTAAGCCTTGCTAAGTTACATGCCGAAAAGAGTGCATACATTTCTTATTAATATTCCTTAGCGAGGCGAAAGACTTGGGCTCGACCACGGTGTAGGCAGCTTTAGGTATGATGCGACACATCTCCGCCAGAGCCCGGAGAGCGTTGATTCTGATGTAGAACCACACGGCGCCATCGTCGGCTAGTATAGCTGCAAGTATACAAACAGAAACTCATTGCTATTTTGTTTTATATTCAATATCAACAAGGGAATCGATGTGGTTCAGCGAGAAAAAAGTTGTCAGATGGACCCCAGCTGCCGTTAACTGGGTTTACGAGTAATAGCAATTTTAATTCCGGTATAACCTTACAACACGTGTGATAAGTTATTTTTAAGTTATTCCGTGATCCAACAAATGAAATATGTTATGTTCATCAACTTTAGACACCACCACAGCGGACCTTTGGTTTTTTTAATACGGTAAATTCCTGTTTGTAAAGTTGCAATTTTAACCATGTCCAAATACTTATTACCCGATATTTTATACAGATCAAAATTTGTTGGCGTTGGTTTGTGATAAGTACAACTTTTTACCCGACTGCGCCAGAAGGAGGGTTATATTGTAAACGTATGTAACCCTATATCTCTTCAGAAAGATATCTGTTATAAGAGAATAACATACATACCACACAGAGCATCTATTATATTAGTATCAGACATTCTGACAGCTGAAGCGAGGAGTTTTGTCATGTTGGCGACCCCCATTGCTGCATCAGCTAGCAGCTCCACGTTGGAGCTGAGGAGTTGATGGCAGAAAACCAAGTCGGTGTCGGTTTCAAACAGCGCCTAAAAACATCATCTGATTTAAGAAACATCATCTATACAGTTAAAATACTCAAAATCAACCAGTTTTGATTTACATGAAATAAGTATATAAGCAAAAATATTTTTTGGTTAATCAGATTTTTTTATCAGTTTTAAACGCATAATATGGCTTTGCTTCAATTTAACACAATCGAGTGTATCTGTTTAAATCATTTCTACATTTCGGTCTACTCACATATATTTTTAAATGTTGCCCTTGGCTACATTCATGCCTCAAAGAAGTCTTACTATAAATCCCACTTATAAAACAACACAAATGTTCAAAACTTCGAAGTGTATCAGAAGTTTAAGTTACAACTTACATCTCTCCCATTAGCAGTATAAGACATTTTCGTGAGTACGGCGAGGCAGTGGGGTTTCATCGCCGGCAGAGCCATTTCGAGATACGCCAGCAGCCTCAGAATGCACCCCGACTGGTACAGGTGCGAGGCATTCTCCTCCGTCTCGACGTAGTTACGTAGAACGCCTAATACATTTGTATGGACGTCGCGGAACTCGTACGACTGTTTTAAATGAAATATTAACCAAGATAGTATCAGATCTTGTGTATGTTTGGAGTTGTAGAAAATAAGTTGGAAAATTGTATTGCTGTGACTTGTTCTCGGATTTAAAGGGCTAGAACTATTGTAAACTTTTTTAATCTCAAAGTTTGCTTACTCTAGTATAACACTGACATATTATAACTTCAAAGACTGTATCTAGCGCAGAGCACGTGCGAGCTATCTCGCTACACTGGTTTAGGCAATAGTAGGTGTTTTTAGTCAGTTGGAGACCAATATAATAATATACCACACGTTGAAGTCATTATCGTTTCACCTCGGAGGGCAATGTCTAGGCGGAAAAGTCCATCTTTGTAAAGAAATAAGAATCCCTGCAAAATAACCTAGGTCTGAAAAAAATATTGAATTCTTACCTCAAGTATATCACACAAATCCAAAACTCCAGTGGATGCCCTAAAGGTTTTCTGCACGACTTGGTCCTGGTACCTACAGATCAGCTGGTCGACAGTCTTGAGTGCCGCATGCTGGATCGCCAGGAACTTGCTCTGCATTAAGGCTAGGAGGGACGGCCAGCTGAACTGAGCGTTCTTCGTCACTTCTGACGCACATATGGGGTCCTCCAGAACATTGCTTAACGTCTACAATTAATAGGATTGGTGTTTTAAGTTAGTTGAACGGTCCTTTGTTTCTATCGACGATATTTGAAGAAAAGACGCTACATTTGACTTCATAAGTTGCACTTAGGGCTATCACACACTTCACCTCTTTTCGTAGTCATAGCGTGGCATAGCACTACATGGCATGGGCGAAGACTGGAGACTCTCTTTTAGGACTGCTCAAGTAGTATGATCGTAGGCCCTTTAACGATCCGGTGCTTAGTTTGCCATTTTAGTTACATAAGCGGTGGTTGAAATAGTTACCTTAGCTTACCTACCTGCAAGCAATTCTTCTGGACATCAGGATCCACACTGTTCTTCATTCGGGAGAACAAGCTGCTTAATATATTTGCTGTGACTAACTGCTCACATCCAAGCGGCTCCCGGGTTAGCTCAGATAGAACTAAAGAAGCGAATTCTAGCACGAAAACGTCTTCGTTCTGTGATAAAAGATTTACTTAATAGAGGCCACAATAGACAGGCGATTTTTATAAATGTTAAGCGAATAACTAAAATTATTCCTATACGTTTTCATCAGCGTTACAACCACAGAGGCAAATCAACGTACACCATGTAGTATGCTCATGACTTTGCGGTGTAAGACTACAATAACCAGAACGAAAATGCACCCTGGACCCAACGTCAGACCATCTATGGTAACTTTTCGCATAAATCCCTTTCATAACAGAATAATGTCTGGACCGATTTCGGCCACGGCGGCTAATGTTACTATGACACCAGCCAGCTACGCAGGACATATTATAGTGCACAAGCGTATGCGCAAACACAGGTGCACTCTCTGTTCCTTTACTCTCATAGTCCGATGGGATGGTAATCCGACTCGGCCGGAGAGAGATTAGGCGCAGGACCCACATTATTACGTACCTTCCGAAACATAACAATGTAAACATACCTTAACCAGCATATTCGCCACTTTCCTCAAATTATGTGGGTCAGCGAGCACTTGTTCGGGTCCTCTTGGCAACTGACAAAGCTGGGCTAAAGCCTTGAGAGCGAACCTTCGAATGTTCAGCTCCACGTGTTCTACGTGCAGTAGAATGTACCTTATTGCGTTTAGATCAAAAAGGATATACCGGTTCTGCATCTCTTGAGCCGCGAATTTCGTTATCGCTCGAAGGGTCTGGTAGGAGGAATAAAAATGGTATATTTGAACACAGTTCTTTGTAAAATATATAGTGGCAATATACAGTACCTAAACTTTAACTATACACGTTAAGTACCTGCATGTTTAACTCCTGAAATTCTGGCTAAAGAAAGTGAGAAAGTTTTGAAAGGGATGAAGATATTAAACAGAGTTACCTGACATAGTATTTCAGGTTCAGCTGACTCCAAAAGTAGTATCGATGTGTGCGCACTCTCAGGGGATATAGTGTATGGATGAAAGGTGGTATCCTTCTTCTCGGCAGACCTATTCTCTCTCTCCTTTTGCAGTGGTTTCGCCATGATTATTATTTAAAGAATATAAACGTTTTAGTACATTACGTCCAACACGAAATGATTAATACGAATGACAGACTTCATTATGTAAGAAGGTGAGATAAATGTTGTTGATACTTTAATTGTATCACAATCTCCTTTGTCTAAGAATCCAACCTATGAACAATTTATTGATCAGTGCTTTTGGAAGAACGATGAGAGTCGTCAACCAAGAATATTTCTTTTTTATGTTTTTACAAAATATTTTTACATGATTAAACTGGCCGGAACCAGCGGTCTCGTTAAAAACTTAGGTGACAATTCGAACTCAATTGTCAATATATTTTTAGGTTTATTTTATCTTTATGCATAGGAAAAATATATTCGTGCGTTTAATAGGCAGCTTGGCTAGGAAGTTCAGGGTATTGCAGGAAGTATGGATATTGCCGTGGTGGGGCAGCGGAGGTTTGGCCGCAGTGCCGCTGTGGACCTTGGATAGTTTGGTGCTTCTTGTCAAACTGTGCTCCACGTGCACTGTGGCCATAACGAAAATATTAATCCCGCCGGCTTTGAAGAGCTTGCATGGGGAAACTGTGTTGGTAAGTAGTGAGTTCAGATACTATTAGGTTACTTTTTAGAAGTAAACGATCATTACCGTATTAATATAGTTTGATCCTTAAAATCTATTATCCTATGGAGTCCATTGTCCATTTCCTGCCACGGTCTACTTGATTAACACATCTAAGCCAACAAGAACATCTTTTACACGTAAGCCATTGCAGCTTCTGGATGAGCCTGTACATTTTATCACCTGTCTACTTAGGATCATTGCGAAACAAATGGCTCTCCTATGTTTCATCCTTACTTTTTACAGTTCTTGATATTGCTAGTTAATAATATTTGTCATTGCACTATTATCACACACTTGCCTTAATGTCACTCTTTCAGTACCAAGTCCATTCCAAGGTTGCCTGTAAGAGATCGCTCTTAGCCATAAGACTGCCCATTGTGGCACCATGTAACTTTTACTTTTGTCAAATCTGTTTTTCATATGGTGTGCAATAAAGAACATTCTATCTGTCTATTATCAGATCACAGGTGCTGGCCACGGCATCGGTCGCGAGCTGGCCCTCCAGTTTGCGGAGCTTGGTGCTACTGTGATATGCTGGGACAATGACACGCGGCGAAACAATGCTGTCGTCGAAGAAATAAGGCTCAAAGATGGAGAGGTACGAAGAAAAGTTTTGAGACGTAAACTGACAAACTGGATAAATATTATTATAGTAGTTCTTGAGAACTCACGATGCAATGGTGCTAGCAGTTCAGTATTTACCTTAGTACCCACGTGATACAGACTTTTGCAGATAAAGCAAGTCAGCGCACTTCACGGTATAGACATTGAGCGTCTTGTTTCCAATAATGCTTAGAAGAAAGAGTATTTTTGCACTTAATCTATCTAACAAGATGAAGTTATCATATATTCTCGACAAATTCCTTACATAACGTTTTTTTCGGTGTGAAGTACACTTTGAGATCTTTAAGTTAATTTCCTCCGTTTCATATAGTGTTACGGCTACACAATAGACGTAACGTCTCGTGACCAAGTAGCTGCGGCGGCGACGCGCATGCGACGTCAGCTGACTGACGTGTCCATGGTCGTCAGCAACGCGGGAGTGCTCTCCTGCGCACCCATCAGCCATCTGCGGCAGGAGGCGATAGTCAAACTCGTCGAGATTAACCTGCTTTCACATTTTTGGGTATGCTGGTTTTGCTGTTCTGTCCCTATCGGGTCATGTCGCTCTACCCGTTTGTAGGCGTAAAAGTCGACTCATGACGGTCTCCAGTTGGGTCCGAAAAACAGCTTCTGTGTCACAGCTTCCGAGTTTCGGAAGGCACGTAAAAATGTGGATCCTGCGCCTAATCTCCCTCCGGTCGTGACGAATTGCTTTTTCATCGGGCTATGAGAGAATAGTGAGTGCACCTGTGTTTGCGCACGCGCTTGTGTACCATAATATGTCCCGCGTAACTGGCTGGTATCATAGTTACACTAGCCACCGTGGCCGAAATCGGTCCGGACACATTATTATTGTATGCCTTTGAAAAAACATTAATTTCTTTGCTTCTTAGGTTATCCAGGCCTTCCTACCAAGTATGATAGAGAGGCGGCATGGCCACATAGTCGCTATCAACTCTAGCGCAGGGCTCATGCCGATGTGCGGATATGATACCATACTGTGCTGCTAAATTTGGGCTCAGAGGTAAATAAGAAACGCACCATACAGATATTTAGCTTATACCAATTAGATTGCACCTAAGAACCTGAATCTTAAGTGGACCTGTTTCTTGAATGTTGATATTCTTCTTTCTTAACCATAATTGCAAGGAAAAGGTTACACCAAATGTAGATGTAATATATCCTCACCCCCTTACTTAGTGCGTAATTATAGCAAAGTTCGCCTTTATCTGCTCTGAAATGTAACCTGTCACGTTCTAGGGTTAATGGATTCGCTAACAGAGGAGCTCCGGTTGGACTCGTGGACTAAGAACATCTACACGACGTCTGTGTACTTAGCGACAGTTAACACGGGCATGTATCCCCCGCCCTCGCACCGCTTCACCGCCTGGTACTCCGAAATCACCGCTAAGGAAGCTGCCAGGATTATTATTGAAGGTATTTTGTAGTTCTGAGCAAAACTTATCAGTAAACAAACCCTTACTTACGTGGTTTTGGACGACGTCGAACTAGAAATTTATTATTACTGTCAAAATCTTTATACTGCTTACCATTCCTTTTGTCCATTTGAGTTCTCCATATCCCAGTTTCATAGACCACTGGAATGACTAACATCTGGTATCTTTAATAATTTATCAAACATCCCTATTTTTTTTACTTAAAGCTGTTGGTGTCTCACTGCAGGAAAAAGACCTCCCAACATTCATTCCACGTGTCTCTGTCATGGGCTACTAAAACATGATTTATTGAGTTCACCCTAATCGTCATTTTTGTTTCCAGGAGTTCGTAAAAACCACAGAAACATCAGCATACCGTCGTGCATGAAGTTTCTGATCGACCTCAACAACCTTATGCCTTACAGATTAAGGGTCATATTTACAGATTTTTTTAACATTAGACACAGAGGGTGGTTTTGTTTTTGCTGAGATCTTAACGGTTCTCGGCTAGGTTAGCCGTAAGACCAATTTAACTGATACAACATAATTTGTAAGCGTTTTGGCTACACGAACTGGAAACTTAGGACTTGATGAATCTCTCAAAGCGTCAGTTCGCATTTTATAAATATAAAACGTTAGTTTTATATAAAATTAGGATGCGTCTTTTCGGCATTTGCAGTAGTATTTCGAGGTGCATACCTACACGTGACAAAATATTTAGCTCTTGCAGCAAAAATGTAGTTAGCCATGTTGCCATCTATTTGCAGAATGATGCGTAAAAATGCGAATTGATGCTTTTGAGTTGAACTTTAATGCATGATGATAATATACTGCATTGAACTGTTTGCATTTCTAAATTTTTGCGACCATTTGATACTTGTGTTTATTTAGCTTTAATGTAACGAAGGTGGCGACTGTCTTGTTGATGTTTTACAATTATTTTTATTAACGGGTTCAGGTATTACTTGAATAAATCATGTACCTTTAATATGTGACTTTTATTTTGAGCACTGAACTTGACTACATGATTTGCAGTTACTGAGAACAATTTTTGAATTTTGATTTATTTGTTATACCTAATTTATTCAAATGAATTATGCCATTTTAGCTTAACGGTATAGATTGTGAGGGTAAAACCAGATGTTATCTCAAATGATGTCATATTTGCAAGAGGCAGGTTAGAACAAAATGTATAAATAAGAGTCAAAATTTTTATTATTTTTTACATGTGAGTCATCAATATCTTAAAATTAATCAGCTACGTTTCAGATACATTAAATAATCATATGACATATACGTTAAAAACCATACACGGACTGCTCGTGCACTAAACGTCAACCGCTAGAGACTACCATTGAACGGTTGATACTGAGTAAACCTGCGCGGTTGGTATATTTTAAGTCCTTGACATTAAACTTTATTAATCGATATTACAATGTGTGATAGATACTTGTATATATTAGTAGTACTTGTAGACAGGCTCACTTTCGGTCAAAACTGTCGATGAAAGTGAAACTAAATATTTCGTAGGTGCCACGGATATATTATTATGTTATCAGTTTAGGTGTGTCAGAGAATATTTAAAGCCATTTAATAAACTGAGTAACTTTGCACACTGTCAATATTTATGGTTTGTGAACCTATGGGTATCTTCGTGAGGTTCGATGACACGAGCTCGAGTAGTATATTCTCCTCCAAGTAGAAGCGACTGACTGCTCCAGCGGAGTCTTCAAGTTGTCCGTGTATAGCTACCCTCAAAATAATATCTGTGGCAGAACATACATCGCCCTACGTTTTAATCAATCCTTAAAAACATTACGTATACCAAGTTGCTTGCTTCCTCGTAGCAATACGAAAATTTGTATCAAATAATGTTTATAGTGCATTTGAAATGCGACCTTAATCATAATTTTACGTAATTAGACAAATACCTTTGGATTCCATTATATAAAGCTACTACTATTTACTACTTTATTATACACATATCTACCTTAAACTAAAGCGCAGATTAAAATCCTCGCTTTTTTGAAGAAGTAAAAAATCGCGCAATGCAAGCACACAATTATGAATACAGAAAAAAATCGCACAGTTAAAAAATAAACATTCGTGTAATTGCTAAAACTGCTAGAAACATTGATAATGTAAGACAAAATATTATATTCTATTTAAATCGTGAATATGTAAATATAGTTACAAAAGAGGTCTTATACATTAAACTTTTAAAACCTAACTGTGTTTCTTGGTATCAATTAAAAACTGCATTTCTTTGTATAATTTTTATACTGTTTCAAATAACTTATTATTAAGTATTAAAGTATTAGTATTAAAATATTTGTGCCGCAACTACAGAAATGAAGTAATAATAGTTATTATCATACACAAGTAATAAGACCATAGACTATTGGCCCATAGGCGGTTGAGTATTGGCGCTGTAGTCCATTAGGGTGCCTACATATAGAAAGCTGGTTTGCATACACTTGTCCTTGTGAGATTCCTATATCTGCTGTTGTTTATTTCTTATCGATAATAATATTTAAATAGCATTGCTTTGATAGTATCTGCAAAGGTGTTATTTTGTAAGAATAAATAAATAAACAAATAGACAACAAAGAATTAATGGTTAATAATAATCAATTACATTTACAGACTGGTGTAGGCTGTCCCTTTTTCTGTTAAAAGTATAATTTAAAATTAAATGACAAATGTATATTACTTCATTATTGTAAAACATATTGGGAAGGAAAGTAATAATTGTAATTTTTTTTTTTTTAAATAGACTATTACATTTTAGTTTATTTTTAAAATTGTTTTTGATATGAATAGTACATATTCATTACTTGCAAGTACTCATAAGCGCATGTAGCACATAACAAGTAAACTAACCAGTCTAATTTATGTAGGCACCTTTTTAGAAAACAGGCACATATTAAACACAAGTGTGAAGATTTAACTTATAACTAATAACACTTTGACCGCATTTCTCACAGATTACCAGCTCAATATGCTCTTTCATATGGGCATCAAGCAGACGCTTTTCCAAAAACTTCTCATTACATATAGTGCACACAATCTTACGGTTACGATGGAGTAGGGAGTGGCGGAGTAGAGAGCCCGGAGACACGAAGCTGCGGCCGCAGGACTCACAGAGGTGACGCATTGGTTCTGCTTTTGTGGAGTGCTTTTTCACATGTAGAAACATTTCTTTGCGGTCAGTTGAAGTTGCGTGACATATTTTACATCTGTAATAAATATTATGAATGTTGATTTAACTGGCATAGTTCCTACTTTGCTGTATTATTATAATGTAATAGAAAAACAGAGATTTGCTGAAGAGAAACACAGGAAGCTGTTAAGGGTGGGCAATGGGGTGCTGTTTATTATCATTTTGTTGTTCAGAAAGTGCTACATAGTAGCCTAACTTTAATAAGTATTTTTTTATTTTGGTTTTTTTTTTGTTTTAATATGAGGATAAGCTCAGTTATTTATAAACAATTATGTATTGCATCAGTGTAAAACATTCTGAGCAAAGAATACTAAAGTATGATAATAAGGTTGGAACTAATAGTATAGATAATCAAAGATTCTCACTTGTATATAGCATTTGCAGGTTTTTGATGTTCCACCATTCTATGATTATTCAAAGAGTCGCTTCCAATAAAGGTGTGACCACAAATATCACAGACTTTCTCTTCCAACTTAATAATATGTTCTTTGGCATGCTTGTACAACTGAAACCGTTCCTTGAATGTATCTCCACACTCCTTGCATCGGTACACACAGCCTATGGCTGCTGCGTAATCTGTGTGACAAGTTTTGTGGTGTTGTATCAGTCGCTCCTTGGTTAGGAACTGCTCGCTACAGTTGCATGTTAGAGGCAGTGATGTATTGTGTACTATTGAATGAGTCAGCATCTGTAGTCTTGAGTTAAATAACACATCACAGTGTACGCAGGTGCGAGTTGCTAGGTCACATATACTCATGTGGTGTAGCAATTGCTGTACACTATCAAAAATGGTTTTACATCCAAAACATATGTATGAATGGTCACAATTTGTTCGGATGATTCTGATTTTTGGATCACCATCCTTCACCAATACTCCTTTAACAATTGGTACATCCGTCTCCATTACCTCCATTTTGAATTTCTTTATTGCGTCTTTTTTCATAGGACTAGGAACCATAGTAACCACATTATTTGTTTTGGCAACTTCCATGTTATGTTCATTCCTATCCATCATGTTCACAATACAAGGAATATCTTCTTTCCCAAGGTTATTTAGGTACTCCTCAATGTTTGCAGTGTTATTTAGAAACTCTAAGAGTGAATCTGAATTATATTCAGAGTCCGGCAAGGGCTGGACAACCATTTTGTTTTCCGATGTTTTCTTTAACTTTTCCTGCACTGAAGATTCCAGCCAGTCTTGTGAACAACGAGCGTTGACTTGAAAATTATAAAACTGGTTCAATGATGATACGCAAGAAGAGCAAACTTTTTTAGGAAGGTGGTCGTTTGGTGAAACAACAACTGAGAGACATGATTTCATGTGCAGGCTGATTGTGGGGTCGCCAAGAATAGATACATGCTCCGACACTACGTCCAGACATATCCGGCAACATTTCTGTATGTCTTCACACATTTTTGTTAGCACGTTAATATGAAGTTACTAGATCAAAATACAATTTTTTGTTATTATCAGTAACGAACCCCGGCGGACACCCCAGGTGCTTACTGCTTAATCAAGAAACACTGATACTTGACAGTTTGAAAACTTTGAAATAATAAGTTTAGTTCGGTAATAAAAAAATAATTCTGTGTTTAACTGTCTCAGTCTGCAACGCGTATTGATATTAAATAAACCTGCCTAAATACAATGTTATCAAATGGACCTGCAAAACTAGGTACCCTTGTCGAACGTTTTTTATTACTATAATCAGAAGTATTGATTTGCGTTTTAAAAGTTTTCGAACGAATGTTATGTATTCAGATTCACTGATGAGTGAAGTGATCAAGGTCGTTAAAATTAGGAATCCTTCGGTACTGTGAAAATCCATTCCTTTCCTTGGCATACGCGATACGTAATAATTATATTAGTTTATTATTACTACTATTAACCACTCTAAAATATTTTTTCCACTCCACCTACACATACTTAGGTTCAGTAAAAATACAAAATGATTACAAACACTTTCAGTTTTTTTTACTTTATAAGTTAGTTTAATAAAATGATGCAGTCGGTAACTACACACTATATTAAGCTCAAAGTAAAGTTGCTTTTTTATAAATTGGATATTTTATCCAAAGAAAAATTCATCACATTCATAACAGTAAAAGTTCTTGGAGGTTTTGTATGCTACGGAACCTTTACTGGACAGTGTGACACGGATTGACTAGCGATTTGACAGACTGTTTTGACAATTTGTTAATAGTCGTTTGTCGGTAGGATAGGCTTGATAGGTGGGTAAGGGTAGTCAACTGCAATTTCCGAGCTAATTCTTTTATTAATAAACATATCGGAATTACGTTTCCCCGTGGCTGTATAAGTTTACGAAGCCGATTGAAGTGTGAGGAAATTAGAATCGCTAAAAGTGTGCTATGATTATGATCAAAAAATTAAAAACATGTTTATAATATGTGTTTTGTAATTCAATGCGACTAGTGACGCTTACCTGTATCGAAAAGCCTTGATTTATAAAAGATTGGTGATTGACAGTATTCCAAAATGTCTAAGGACTTAAAGGACGAAAGTTGTGGATCTGAGGCACAGGAATCCTTGTTGTATTCAGCCAGACATGGAGAGCTGTCTGTGGTCAAGGCAATGCTGGAAGCTAAGAATGAAGGAAAACTTACTCTGGACATCAACTGTAAAGGTATGAATCATTTTCGAGGAAATTTGTAGGTACTGTGTTATTATGACTGTCTGAACAAAAATAGGCACTTGAAAAACTGATTAACCATATTGTACTAGGGTTGTGTTTGGTCATGTGTTGCACCAGCTAAGTTGTTTTTATTCA
This sequence comes from Chrysodeixis includens, assembly GCA_941860345.1. NCBI lineage: Eukaryota > Metazoa > Arthropoda > Insecta > Lepidoptera > Noctuidae > Chrysodeixis > Chrysodeixis includens. The sequence continues at coordinate 551,089 of OW796091.1, read as the reverse complement.
TAATCTTTAATGACAGTAATAGCTGGGTCTAATCTAGGTCTAAACTATACTGCTTTCCTTACTATTCAAAGATAGGGCTGGATGTTTGCTTGGGATGTTATTTAAAATCACAGTCTTCTTTTTCTTATCATCTGTTTGGTTTACAACCTGGTGTAAGAGTTTTAAAACCGTCCATAGGCCAATATCCCCGTGAATAAAATTAGTCATAAAAATTATTCTACTACTGCATTTAATATATTGTCCTTAAGTTGACCATTCACTTTGTAATATGAAATAAATCCTGAAATGAAATGGATGAATAATTAACAGCTATTTGCTAAAATATTTCTTAAATCTTTGCTCAATTGGAACTTGTTTACTTATTAATAAAAATTTATGTAACTAAAATACTGATTGTGTCATACTCAAACAAAAGTATTTGTTTACAAAGAGTACAGTCATCACCTAAAAATATTTTATGTGCAATGCAATTTTGGTGTTTATATTAAATTTCAAAATTCATTAACGATATAATATTTAGGGGAAAAAACATTGTGCAATAACCATTAGAACGTTAGAATATGATCTCTTAAATAAATAAGTAATCAATAAAGAATATTCTATCTATTTATCTATCTATCTCTTAGATTGAAATAGTTATTACATGTACTCTTTCATTACAACATTTTTGCTCATAAATATTACATGGTTTGAGTTTGGGCAGAATAGAGAATCATGGAAGGGTTTGTGATAGGCCTTTGCTCAGCTCTACAGGCTAAAAAAAAACACATTGGGTTACATTCCAATGGAGAAAAAACATAGTACAGTAGTAAGCTTGCAGTAAAGTACCAGTAATAAGTAGATAAAGCCATTAGTGTAATATTTTTATTTCTTATTGTTGTTTTTATGTGACTCATAAATCCTGATTGAGTTATTGCTTTATAATCTGTTGTTATGTTAGTGGTTTTCAAGAAATAACTAGAATGTACTAGTGAACTTTGGGTTAACATTGTAGTTTAAATATCATTATAAATTATCAGCTTGTTGTTTTTAAGGTATCAGGTAAAAAAACGGAATTTTCTGTCCACTTAAGTTTTACCTGATGATATAAGGTCACTGTCTGATTCCTCATTTGCCCAACACAATTTACTCAAATGAAAGAGATTATGAAATGGCTGTTAGTCCTTTCTATGCACTGCATCAGAGCATAAAATTTAACAGCATTTACAATACAATTGTGAATCATTTGGGTATGACTCACTTTATGTTCCTTAGGTCAGGTAAGACCAGTCTGTATGATATGTAAAATAATAAAAAATCAACCAATATTATGCCCCATTGCTGGGCACAGGCTTATTCCCATATAGGGAAGGTTTAGAGCATTGGTCACCATGCTAGCTCACTACATATTACTTATTTTAGATTTTAATATTCGGAATCTAGGCTTCCAAACTGTTTTCCTTCACTGTTTGTCGGTAGTATTTTAATACATATAACTTTATAAAAACATATTGATACCTGTGCTGTGGATCACACCGACACCTAATGCATACAAATCCATAGATAAAACCACTATGTCAACACAACACTGTATGATATGTAACTATAAAAATAATATTATATCTCTCTTTATAGGTAAAAGTAAATCCAACCTTGGCTGGACTCCGCTCCACCTGGCAACATACTTCGGACACACAGATGTGGTGGAAGCTTTACTCGAAGCCGGCGCGAATGTTGACGAGGTCAATGATACTGGAGATTCTGCTCTACACAAAGCATCTTTCATTGGAAATGAAGTAAGAATCTTACATAACTTGAAGAAGAAGATGTCACTAAAAATATATAAGATTATTTATAATCTTAAGTATTAGTATAGGTGTAGGTAATTAATAAAAAAAAAACTAAGAATTTACCAAAATAATTTTGAATTTTGTGTGTGGATGTGGTGCATGGAAAAAACAATGCATGTGCTATCAGTCATATAAATTACTAGCTGGTATCCATTCAAAATGACTTTGGTCATCGCCTTACAGAGCCTGTATTTTGTTCTATATTGGGCTCAGGCTTTCACAAGACTTGTAGCATGTCTGAAACTTGGTACAATGTAAATTTACTTTTTTTTTTATTGATGGCCAGGTTCTGAGATTTAACTAGCCCAGAAACTAGACTAGCTTCCCTCATGTTACGCTCAGTAGGCATTTAGGGCAACTGGCAAATTTTTACTCTCTAAGTAAGAGGAGGTCCCATGTCTACTCCATTCCACGTAACCTACAAACTTTTATACTTCATCCTACAGGAGCTAGTAATCTTACTCCTGAAGCACAAAGCTGATGTGAGCATAATGAACGGGGAAGGCCGGACGCCGTGTGACGTGTCAAAGACACGCGATGTTCAGCGGTTGCTGGAGGCGGCCGAGCGCGCGGAGCGACACGAGAGAGAGAGGAGACTACTGACTGCCGCTAAAGATGGCAGGATTGAGGATATACAGGAATTGGTGAGTTCTATAAAATAAAGCAGCCTGTATACGTCCCACTGCTGAGCACAGGCCATATAGGGATGGTGAGTTCTAATACAGTAATGTTATAGTCTCCTGACCAACTTCGGCCACGGCGGCTAGTGTTACTATGACACCAGCCAGCTACGCAGGACATAATATTATAGTGCACTAGCGTGTGCGCAAACACAGGTGCACTCTCTGTTCCTTTACTCTCATAGCCCGATAACTAAAACAGGGAGAGTTTATGGTAGTACTTTTCAGATAAGTTTAAGACTGTCAATCGGGAAGTTCTTGAACACTTATTCACAATTTATGACTGGCGATCCGAGGTATTTATAAATAGGTTTGGCGACTTCTACATAAACGGGTTTTAAACCTGTTTTTTTTTTAACTTTATTCAATGACCTTATTTCGTTATTTGAATAATTATAATTAATGTTTATATTCGTTAAAACCGCTGTATAAAATGTCTTGACATCCTCCAAGACTGCTTTTTATGTGATAAAACCTTTAACCTCCACAATATCTTTCAATCTTCTTTTCCCAGCTAAGCAGTCCAAACTCCCCCAATATAAACTGCGTGGACGCGCAAGGCAACACTTGCTTACACTGCACCGCCTACAGAGGCCACACGCGGCTCGCCGTGCTGCTCCTGCAAAATGGCGTCGATACTACCTTGAGGAACAATAGTGGTGAGTTAGAGGAACCTGTTTAATCATTTCAGTACTTTTCCCTTATTTTTTTTTTGTGGCAAAAATCAATTAATGCATAAATCGCAATCACTATCGGATTATGGAAGATGATGGATCTATACGGAGTTAAAAAATGTAAGACAACTCTTATATCGGTATCTTAAACCCCCTTACGTGAAAGATGACTTAAGTGATGGTTCGTCGGTATACTCATATGTTATACTCCAAGGTTAATGATTTTAAACTTTCGCGACTTGTACACATATTTTAGACGACAAACGGGACTTGTTCGCGATATGAAACGATTTCTCCCGACGTTTTGATCAAGTTGCACCGACCGTGGACATCAGTCCACCTGTGACGAAATATCGTTTCATATCGCGAACAAGTCCCGTTTGTCGTCTAAAATATACTCCAAGGTTGTCTGAAAGAGATCGCTTTTAGCGATAAGACCGCCCATTGTAGTATCATGTAACTTTTACGTCTGTCAAATTTGTTTCTCATGTGGTGTGCAATAAAGAATGTTCTATCTATCTGTATGCAGTGTTGATGAATACAACATGGTTGTAATAGTAAAGTATTGGACTATTCAATCGGAAAACGTATTGAATCTCCGACCTTATATGAGTCCTGTAAAAACTATTAATTGGGTCTTTGATTATCGTTAAAATCGTCCTAAAATGCATTTTGACTAAGTTTCAAGTTGTGTTTAAAAACAGATTCATATACATAAAGAACCCATTTACCTTGAGGAAAAAGTTGACTGAAGATTGTAAAGAGGTAAGATTACTTACCGTATGATTATTACATAATGAACCGAAAATTAAAAGGTGCATGTTGTCCAGTTTGGGAAGTGGGGATTAGGAGCCCATAGCGTAATTTGGGTCACCGTATTTTACTTGATGACTTTACAATCGGGTTACGAGATTAACTTGCCAAAGGTATAAGGATTAACTAGATAAATTAGACCACCCTGTACCTTAAGAAGATTAACCAATTTAAATTGCTGATTATTTATTGAAGAAATGCTTAAATTGCTCAGTATGGATTAATTTAGTTGATATGGTAAAAAAACCCATAGAAAATGTATAAGATTAACATACTGCCTGTTACCCATGACTTTGCTCCCGCAAATGTCAGATATAGCTGCAAAAACCCAACCTCTTTCGCAGTAGGTTCAAAAGTAGGCTATGTGTTAATCCAGGGCGTCACCTAACTCCATAATAAATGTCATCAAAATTTCGTGAAAGAGTATCAAGCATCCATTCATCCATCCATCCATCCACGAATGTTTACAAACTTTTACGTTTATATTCCTATTAGAAGTCAAAAAAATTGGCCCTATGTTTCTAAACTTTCTTACGCGCATCGCGTGGCTATGAGAACACATTCATACCAAACGTATAGTCAGCCATCGACAGTGAGCAAACGTTTCGCAGATTATTAATCGATATGTAAACATAGCGCTCTGTAGGTACTTACTTAAAATCTGTATTTTCTTGCCTATGATTCTGTATTTTCATACGTACACTGTATCCTTCACACCTCACCGACAATACGCTACGCGTATTTGCTGATGCAAATTTACGTGTATTTTCACATTGAAACTGTGGCTCTCAGTGACCCGGTTCACAATATTGGTGGTTGATTATACGTTTCTTTGAAAGACCGCTAAGAAGTCCTTCAAAATTATTTTTTTCTGACTCAAAGTTAGTCAGTCAGTCTGACTGACTAACTTTGAGGCGAAATAATAAAATTCAATTTACATAGTCATACATAAGATAGAGAAACGTGGAAGGACTTGGGGGAGGCCTTTGCCCTGCAGTGGGATACTATAGGGTTGGAAAAAAAAAATTACATTCGCACAGACAGAGTCACAATACCTATATTTTTTCTTTTTTTTATTCTTACACAGGTCAGCTAGCCATCGATATGGCAAAAGATGCAGAGATGCGTGAAGTACTCAGTGTGAGACCGGTGCAACGGCTGCAAAGAACTGCCGCCCGGTTTGAGGGTCCCTTACTGAAGCGCTCGCGGTTCCTGGGTTGGCGACCTGTGTGGGTGAGTACCATGTATCTAATGGAAAATGTTTGTTGACTATCTGGGCCTTGCTGTAATAGCTGGGGATGAAAAAGAGTTCATGTGTTAATCAAGTTTATAGCCGAACAGTTTAGCCGTTAAAATGTAAAGAGATAAAAACGTTTCTTGAACAGGTATCGTGTTCAAACAAAACTTTTTCTCAATAATGATAATGTCCAGGCCGATTTCGGCCATGGAGGCTAGACTATGACACTAGCCACCTAAACGCTACATATTATAGTGCACAAGCGTATGCGCAAACACAGATACACTCTCTATTCTTGAACTCTCATAGCCTGATGGGACGGCAATCTGACACGACCGGAGAGAGACCAGGCGCAGAATCCATATTTTTAAGTGCCTTCCGAAACACGAATAGCAAAAAGGTTCTATCGAAGTATTTTATGGAATTAACTGGCGACGATACAAAGATATTTGCTACGAAAGATGTGATCTCTGCCTACCCCCAAGGGAAAGAGGCTAATGTTTATGTATGTATGTTACAAAGACATAAATCCAAAATGTATTCACATTATACAGGCTGTTCTCCAACGCGGCGTTCTCCTATACTACGGGTCGCGTGCTGAGGCAGCCCGTGGGGGCACTCACTGGCGCGGCCGCAAGTACTTGGACGCGGCCACACTGGCCGCCGCGGACAGCGAGCCCGCGCTCATCGTGCTCAACTTCAGCGACGGCGACACGCACCGCCTGGCTGTGCAGGGGGACAGGGACGTGGCGGCTTGTAGGCAGGTCAGTGAAGATATGAGTGGTCAGCTGTTGTCACTGCTCAGCTGAAATGAAATAGGATATAATATATGTTATCTCTTTTACATGTCATTCTTTTAAAACATAAGCTCCATGGAATCGACATTTCCTAACTAGCTACCCCAAGAAGAAACAAACTCAGGGGTCATCGCCTCTTTTAAGGTCCAGATAATGAAGTGTTTTCATATCGAGTAAACAAATGCAGTGTTTTTCCTGGATTGGCCTTTAGAAGAAAGAGCCAAATCGGTGTCTGTCATCCGATTGCAGTCTTTTGTCAGGGGGATAAGATAGGGGGATAAGATAGGCCGAGGGATTTTCTGCGCTAGCTCAAGTGGCATTTGGCTCAATTACGTAAAAATATCCTTAGTAGCTGTTACCAACTTAAAAAAAACCAGTCATAGCTAAATACAAACGAGTCACTATCCACGTTAAAGTTCAGAACTGCCCCTATTTTTATTCCTACCACTTCTATAGCGGGCTACAACACATATTATAACTGTTTTCCTATTATAACAGCAATGGGTGACAGCATTGAACGAGCACATCGCATACTCAGGGCACTACCTGTGGGCCGGCGCGTCGCCCGACGCCGCGCGAGAGGCCACGGAGGACTTGGAGGACGAGTGCAAGCCTCTCGGTATGACAACTATTCATTACACTACTGGTACATTCATCATCATTCCAATTATCATGAAGCTGTAATAGCCTAGCTGTAAGACCATAGGACTGCCAAGTCAAAGGTCTCGAGCTCGATCCCCACGGCCCGCACCGACTTTTCAAATGTTGTGTGTGTTTTAAAAATAAATATCACAGCTTCCGTGTTTCGGAAGGCACGTAAAAATGTGGGTAATGCGCCTGATCTTCGGACGATCGAACTCAATCAAACTCAAGACCTTTGACTTGGCAGTCCTATGGTCTTACCACTAGGCCATCACAACTAAAAAAATCGTCTCCCACTTAAGGCGTGACTAACGGTCTAAAGTTGAGGACATTACAGTAAACAAAGTACCTACTTTGCATCTAGTAAATATGTTTTGTCCTACAGGCTCAATGCAAGACGCGTTAACAGCAGCTACAAACAGTCTCGCACTACTGGACACACAGCTACGCGAGTGCGCGGCCATCGTCGCAGCTCTCGATAAGAGCGTCAACGTTGGCAACTCACTGCATCATTCTGCTTATATGGTAATGACCCTTGAATGACCCAACGATGGGCCAAGTTTGTTGAATTTATTGTTGACTATTGGACATTAGTATTGGGTAGGACTGGTAGGAGCCAGTGCTTATACAATTTAGAGGAAGAATACTTGACACCACGCAACGTAACACGATGCCGGCACTTTGTGTGCATTGTTTTTTTTTTATTTATTTTTTTTTTGTTTTATAATTGTATGTATCAGTTTATATCTAGTATCCGTGTAGTGTCCGGATATAAAGAATAGCACCACCCCATATCCTCCACTGGGTGTCGTAAAAGGCGACTAATGGACCTTAAGACCCAGTGCACTGTACCAAGCACCTTGGGTCACCCGAATGGTGGCGGGTAAGCCATCAACAAACGCATTCCCAAAGAGGGTTAGTGTCAGGCAGGCGGCCGACTATAAAACCATAGCCAAATCTTTAAGCAACATGTCTAGAAGACGTGTTGCGCCGACCCCAAGTGAAATGGGATAAGGGCAGGAAGATGATGATGTATCAGTTTATAAGTATTGTTATGTTATATAAGTATTGTATTTTTTTGGCCCTAGTTATCTAAATTAAAGGAATAAATACAAAACAAATCGGTTTTCTTGATAAACTGAAATTATTGATGATTTGGATATGCCGCCTTGCCGTCACCAGCACTTTCTCGTTTCTCATGTCAGTGTTCATTTAACCTATTTATATTTTCCGGTCTTTTTCTGTATACTTTTCTGTTCATGTTACGCACTGTCATACAAATCATACCTCTCTATAATTATAATTAATTATAATTAACAAGGAAATTAAAGAACTATTGTTACTTGCAGCGGTTCCAACACGCGTGCGGTACGGGATCGGAGGCATTATCCGCGCTCAAACACTGCGCCGCACTCGTCGCACAGGCACGAGACGCGGACACTGCCAGGCTTAACAGAGAGGTACCATATACATTGTGATTATAATAATTGTTTTTGCTTTTCTTCGATAAATGCCACTTAAATTAATTAGGGTTTCCTGCCAGCTATCGCTATATTCTATACTTCCTTATAAAATAAACCTTCATTTATTTTTAAAATAACTTTCGTGAGGTTTATTTATACTTATATGATATAACGGTTTACTCGCGCGTATTGATGACCCGACTAGTTTCGGACCCAACCGGAGTCCTTAATCATGAGCTGACGCGGCGGCGGGCGAGCGAGTCGAACTGAGTCGACTCGCGACCCCGCCGCCGTAAACCATAAATAGGCGTGAGTAAACCGTTATATCATTTAAGTACCTTCTTTATTGCTAGGATTTATTTTATTTCTTTGTATGTATAAACAAAAACTACCCGTCATCGCATGGGTCATATTGACCCATGGTTTGGATGTTACAAACTTAATATCACGTTTCTTATGTTAAATTCACAATAATTAAAACATACTCATTACTCTTAATCAGGTTGAAAGAAATAGAGTTCTGGAAGAGGCGCTAGCAGCGTTAGCGAGGACTCACCACGCATTGGAGATGTCAGTCGCCGAAGAACTTACTAAGGTACAGATTATATTATGTATTTCCTTTCCTAAGCACTTTAAAACGAAGCGATTGTGTCAGCATATGGAGTTGTCGTCGTCGTGATTAAACAAGTTTCATACAAAATATAATCAGTTTGCCAAAAACAGTTATAGAATTAGCGACTCTAACTGTCATGTAATACAGTGCTAAGTACAATGTAGTTGGCATACATGCTCGATGCTTAAGGGATTGCTCCACTACTAACATTGGAACTGCAGTTCCTTAAAATGCTTTACGGTGCCCCACTATTGCTTTGTGTTCCCAGTTTCGACTCAGCGTCGAATCTGCTTCTTGTCCAGCCCACACATGACATTGCCATTGACAATATTGTATAAGACACAAAAACACAGCATCGAAAAGGCGACGTCGCGTCGTTCCAATGAGCCTCTAGCCATCGGTGGCAAACGCACAAGTTGGGCGGCAATATACAACCTACTACAGTATATCTAAACTACGAAGGGATACTGCATTAACATTAAATTCAATATTTAGTTTATTCTGCAACTATTGAGGTATTGTTTGTTCCAGAGTAAAAGAAAGAAAAAGTCAAAGTCCTCGTCAACGCTAAACGATTCGAAGGAGAACTTTTTTGATGTTTTCGAAGGTAAGATTTCTTTTCGAATAACAACAATTTCCCCACAGAATATTGACCTATTTCCACCAAATTCTACCATTGCATTTCTTTTTCCATTTCTGTACCTATATTGATTTAATTATTTTTATGAAAAGTTTGTTTACCTCTTGCTTTAAATCAAGATAGGCTAATTTTAAGGGTTCCCTCGCCTAATGAAAAAGCTGGCATCCTTATAGGTTTTCCAATTGTCACACTATATTCATCATATAATATCCTTATGTTTATTACTTACCTAGCCTTCAATTAACCACGTATCATTAATATCATGTAGAGTCTGAGGATGAAGACGACACGCTGGTGACGGCGGGGCTGTCCAGCCCGCTGGGCGCGCTCAGCCCGTGGGGAAGTAGCCCAGACCTCACCAGGCGGACGCCCATCGGCAGTCTGGATGGTAAGGGACAAGATAATTATATATCAAACTATTTAATAAGTCGAGGAAAAAGTCTTTCGGCATTAAAGTATGTATGAACTTGTAATAAAATCTTTCTCTCTCTAATAAAATTAGAATTTGAAATTATGTTCTTTAAAATTTTAACTTTCAATACCAAAACCAGCCAGATACAAATACTATAGCCAAAAAGATTTTATTACAAGTTACATACCATAGTGCGAAAAAACTTTTTCCCCGACCTTAGATTATAGGTTATATTATAGTTAGTAAAGAACATAAGCAATTTGACAAACGCTGTAGACAGTGTAGATACTATTTTGCTTTATCCAATTTTTCTCTCAAACTGCAATAGATTGTAATTTAAACAATTATTCGTGTATGTGTAATTTTATTTGCCAATTTCCAAGAAAATTTAATAAAACCAGGGTTTTGTGGTTTTCCCAACATTCCCACGCTATTAAAGAAAGTCTTTTGATTATTTGAAGTCGATTTTTCTTTGACATAGTGATCGATCAATTTTCGTTGCTGTTTGACATCAACGTTCTATAGATTGGTATAGTAACACCCTTATGTCCATCATTCAAGTCACTCATGTTCAAAATTACGTCATTTTCAAAATAATATAAAATTATCGTAAACTATAGTTAAACGGTATAACGGTTTACTCACGCGTATTTATCGGGATAGCCCGACTAGTTTCAGACCCAACCGGAGTCCTTAATTATGAGCTGACGCGGCGGTGGGGGTCGCGAGTCGAACTGATGTCGGCTGCCGCGCATCTCGCTGCGTAGCGTCGCGCTCGCGCCGAGGGAGGCGCTGGCGTCGCGGGTGGCGCGAGTGGGGGATCCGCCGGCAGCATCGTCATCGTCCGCACTCCCGTGCTGGTTGAGTGGGTGCATACCGTGCTGACTGCGTCGCACTCCAGACACGGCTTCGAGTGACATGTCGTCATACCGATACCGGCGGATCCCCCACTCGCGCCACCCGCGACGCCAGCGCCTCCCTCGGCGCGAGCGCGACGCAAGCAGCGAGATGCGCGGCAGCCGACGTCAGCTCGACTCGCGACCCCGCCGCCGCGTCAGGTCAGCTCATGATTAAGGACTCCGGTTGGGTCCGAAACTAGTCAGGCTATCCCGATAAATACGCGTCAGTAAACAGCTATAACGTTTAAGTATAAATCATCCTCACGAAAGTTACTATAAACATCTATGTAACTAGTTATTACTACATTATTCGACGTCAATTTTACAACTAGGCGACAAAACACCAACAAACGAAGAGCCCGGGTCATGCTCGCGGCGCCTGTCGCTGTCGTCGGGCTCGCCGGTGTCGCTGCACACGGCGCTGAGCGCGGCCAGCTCGCGCGGCACGCTGGTGTCGGCCGGCGGACACGTGTACCGCAACGCCAGGCCCTACCGCAAGCAGGCGCATCCCAGGTAACTTACCAACCATGCCAATATTGCCCTCTTTTTTGTTACCCGGTAGAAATCCTTATGGACTTCATTTCCCCCTGGGGAAGGAGGTGGGTCGTGCCGGACTCCTACTGGCTAAAACCACCGGAATGCTCCTCCGTTACCTATTTTCGGGGGCCAGTGACCCTCGACAGTAAGGAAGTGAGGAACAAAAGGAAAGGTGGCCCAGGGCCACGGGAACGCTTTCGCAAACTACCGCGAACCCCGACAGGGGAGTTCTTTTACCAGGAGCTTCGTGACGTGGAGTCAGTTTTCTCCATCTCTTATTAAGAGGCGCACGGAAGCACCCCGCGCGCCGTCTTTGCCTTTGTTTCGACATTTTGCGCACCTTGGTAAGTTAAAATACAAAATTGAGGTAATATAGGAACTATCAAGTTAAAAGTTGTGACAGAAAAAATTAAGATGGGGTGCTTAAAAATGTATTTTATTTACATATCTCTGCCAACATCGCGAGTCGTCGCACGTCAGCTCATGCATGAAAAATCTCGACAAATACTAAACCATGTATTTTTAACTTATTTAAGATTGATTTTTTGGTAATGCAAAAAATATGGCGTATAGTAAATCACCAATAACGAATTCGTGTTAAACTAACATAACAACAGAATTAGAAATCAGTAAGTACTAAGTATATGTTTGCTTCGTCCAATTTACTCGAAGCACTCCCAGAGGATATTGAATAGCGTCCGCATTCACTGAATTACATACCGATTACTTTCAAACATTTCTATTTGAATTTAATGCTATTATTTTTATCTATAAAACCTCAAAACCTGAGGAAGATATACTTACATTGTTTTTTTAACTTTCAATTGTTTATTTGTAGCCCAGAATTACATTCATGTTTATTAAATACAGTATGTATCAAAAAGCCCCATCCGTCCGTTGAAGGACATATTAGTGTCATTAATTTGTTATGATTTGTGTCTAGTTCGGCCTTGCGTTATCTGTAATGTTATTTAAAATTAATTATATTTCTGGGGTAAAATTCATTTCTATTTTTCCAATAAATAATAACAAAATTTAATCTTTTTACGCTATTCTACAACGCTTTCATTAGTTGGACAGTGTTTTTGATACTTACTGTATATCTGCCATTATTCTAAATAAACGTTGCTCTATTCGTGGGCATCGGAAAAGACAGCGGAAATTAAGTTTGAAATATTGACACCGAAGTGCATCTCTGACAGTCGTGTTCCTATTACGTCATAAATTTTACAATCCAGAGGGAAAATTGAAACTTATAGTCATGCAAACAAACGTGAGAAAAGATAAAATTGAAAGCACCGGTGTTATTGGAGCCCTTAAGGTTCTTTTTTGCTTAACAACTTTCTTTAGTTGGTTAATTTAAGAAAGAAATAATTTGTTTATTAAAAAATATTACATTTTATGTTATCATTAGCCCTAAACTAGGCAAAGCCTGTTTCTTGGATTTTTTAATGAGAGATGCTTAAGTTTCAAAATTGTTGATGATATAATTTATTTAAGTTCGTTAGACAATTCTCAGATTATCGGAGTTTGTGTGAAATGGTTGATTTACCAAGTTACGTGTTCGACGGGTTACATACAATATGTTATAAACAATTTATGTTATTGTAGTTACCACTGACTTGCGTGGTTCAACATAAATGCTTTTACTAGATTATTAGAACTATTACTAATATTACATCAGGAATCTTTCGATCGTGCGTTTCTTTTAATTCTTCCCAATAATACTACCGATTTAACCTTGAAGAAACCGTAATGCACCCTTAACCTTTCAATAGGGTCGTATTCAGGCTATAAACAAAAAAGTTCTAGTTATGAATTTATATAATTATGTATAATAAGTACTTCGTGAGTTAATTACAGAGAACACTGAGTGGGCTCAAAATCCTGCATTAAAACCTGTTTTATTTCTTATATTTTTATTTTATTTTATTTCTTTTTGTTTCAGTTCTCAGTGGTCCCTTTAAAGTATTGTTACTGGTCAGTATATAACGACGAACACTTAGCTATAGCTAAATATAAACGTTATTACGTACACTGCAATAGTTTAGCACAAATTGCACAAACATTGCAAAGTTAGATCACTAATTGATAGTGCTAGACGAAGCACAAAATATGTGTGCGGATATTGTATTTAATTACTTGAATTATTATTCCAAATAAATTTGCCATTGCATTTTAAACCCTATTATAATGTCTAAGTGCCTTAAATTACATATACATATGTACAAAATTCTGATTGGAATAATATTTATGAATATTATTTTATCAGGTACGAAATTCTACTTAAATATTTCTAATAAAATGTAATATCTAGCATTAAAATATTTTAATTATAATTAATGGGTTACCGAAATTGCCAGAGTTCAAAATTAGTGAGTGAGAAAATTTGTGATAAAAATATTTAGTATCTAGTTATTAATAAAATTGTGGTATAGTTCAAATTTTACAAAAATATTTTTTTAAACCTTACAATTAAATTTTTTAAGCGTTTATAAACTGAAAAACCGTATGAATAGACCGAAGACTTAATTTAGGGATCTTAAAAGGGTTCCTTTGCCATAATCAAACCATTTTAATTTGTATTCAAATGTATTATAAAAGCAAATCTTGAGTATTTAATAAATTATTATATTATTATTTGTATTATTAAATGGTACCTGACACTATTAGTGTAGAGTGCAAATTGTGATAGTTTGTTTTATTTATTTTAAGCTGAATATGACATTTATGTATTTGCAATAAAATGTGTATTGTTATTTTATTTTGTTTTTGTTTTATCTCTACACATCACCAATGTTTAAATAATGTGCCAAATTTAATTATTTTATTCTAGAGAAGCTACCATAGAATATCATTTATTTGCTTTTTTTTAAAACAGACACACAGACATACAAACAGAGACTACAGTATAGTTTAAAGCGTTGGGTATACCCGAACGATTAAAACTATACTGTACTACAGAAAACAGAAATCGGTTAAAATTACACCTGTAATTTATATCAATTTCTGAGTACTATAAGCACCCAATACATTTGTTCTAAAACTTGAATACAAGTATGACGGGCGCTTACTAATACTCTTTGATAGTTCGCTCTAATAAAGCATTTTAAATCAGGATCAATCAAGCAGCGACAGCTAGTCGTAGCGTATTATAATAGAAGTATTTTTTTCTGGATCAAGAAATCAGCGATCGCTAGTCCAGCGTATTATAATAGAAGTCAGTGCATTAAGGTAATGGGAATGGGACGATAAGCTCGTAGTGTAAGCACACAATGTAGATAAAAGCAAAGCTGGGAACAATGTAGTTGAATGTAGCTGTCCATCATACGCACATTGTGTATGTATGATTATTATAGATTATACATATGTGAACATATACATTGAAACTTCATGCATAAATCTCATAATTCACTTCATGTAAAATAAGCGCAAATTTTTTGAAAAAAATATATGTATAAGATAGTCATTAAATCGCTTTTATTTGGAAAATACTAATTAAAATATCTTATCTCTGAAATAATTTATTCAATTGTGAAACTACTTAAGAGTGCCAGTGACACCTTCGTAGTCGAATAACTTCAGTTCAACAAATCTGAACATAATAAATACCTATTTAATAAATAATTTAAAATCTTACAATAACAGTTCTCTGCATTCCCATGGACATAGCATTATGATCATTGACACAGCATTAACATCTTTATGCTAACCTAGATAAGGTGTAGGATTCTACGTATAATAAGTGTTCTAAATCCTCGCTTCGTTCATCTCGCCGTGGCTAATTCCCAGGTCGTGTATTTAAACACGTTGACCTGGATCGACCGAGCTTAAACTTAGAACTTTTTGTAGGGGTTGCTATAGATAAGTCTTTTCAAACAAAGTAAGACTAAGTTACTATGTAAACAGCAGTAGAGTCGAGTTGTGGTCTTTCGTTTAGTGGTCGTTTCGTTTCTAAACTTTTCCTGAAATTTGGACGTGCTCCACGAAATTAGTCCCAAGATTCGCATAAAAGGCAGTGAGGAAGTTACCTTAAAATCAAAATTAATATTAAAAGAACTTTCAAATACTTCAATGCTATTCTAAGTGAAATTTTTCACATCATTATTTGCCTTTTTTTAAATCATGTTAAATAAACGAAACATGTAATTAATAATTAATTATATTAATTCTTCGAGTCAAAACTTAAAACAGAATTGGAAGGTCATTTTAATTTTAATTTACCTATTTAATATAAAAAAACTAATATTATTTCAATTAAATACAATATACTCTCATCAAACATACACACATGTTCACAGGCTATAAATCAATATCACTCTGACACGTGTAACTACAAATAAACTACCCTCAGTCCCTTAGCCTACAGACCGGTCCCAGGATCCAGTTATCACTCGGTCGTATCTTACTCGTACTTCAAAGAGTAGCCTTACTAAGTAATTACTAGGACTAACCGGGAATTCTATCTTTGCTATGATAATGGAACTATTAGTCAAGTTGTCTTATACGTAAAGGTACGTTTCCAAGACGGGCCGCAGGCTTCAAACTGCAGCTGCAGACTGCAAGCGACACTACTCGTTTCTATGTAAATCTATGAACTTAATTCCAAGCGCGGCCGCATGCCGCGGCTGCACAATACATGAAACGAGTAGTGTCGCTTGCAATCTGCAGCTGCAGTTTGCAGCCTGCGGCCCGTCTTGGAAACGTACCTTAAAGGTTTTAAGTTGACTTAAAAAGTGTTTATGTTTAATGGGTGAATTATGTTATGTAGCTACACTGGTCATCGGTCACCGGTGACCGAAGCTTTTATTACGAGTTTAATAGTAAGAAAAACTTCGGTCACCTGGGACCGACGAACAGTATAACACTTTGAATTTTATGATACATATAATAAAATAAATTATGAATTCAACATGGTCATGTTTTGTCATCACTTATTATGGCATAAAAGTACAAAAATATGTTTTATGGCGTTTAACATATTTATTATACCTACGATAGCAAAAGACCTTAAATATGATAGATAGACAAAGGCCATAATCTTCACTCACAACAATTGTACTTACCTATCTATAAAACTGAATATCGATGAGTATTTCGCGCAAAAACGTAAGGAATTCGTCACCGCGTACTTTAATCTCAAGCACTAAGAAAGATAATTTATGTGAAGTGAACGGTACATTATTTGTGGGTACTTACTTCCCGAACCGATAACAAAAAATGACGGTAATTTAACATTCTCGCTCTTTCCCTTTGAATCGATATTCAGCAAACATCACATATTTTTTGCTGAATGTTCCCATCGATATTCAATATTCCCCGGAGGTAGTTTGTTAGCAAAAGTTGGCAGACAATTCACAAAACCTCGAAAAACAAAGTAATACTGTATTCTTGGTACTGAGTTTTATATAAAATTACTCTTCTCTTGTGAATATTTCACGCTTTCACGATAAAAGCAAAACTTTACCCTATAACATTATGAGTTAATTAAAACAATTCTCATTTGTGCTAAAATCCTTCATTAACCTAATTATTTTGTTAAACAAATAAATACGTTTCTCTGAAATTATGTTGTTTTTACCAAGATCCATGTTTATTTGGTTATTTTCGTATTAAAATGAGCGCTAAGCAAGGGAAATTTGCAAACATTTGGGTAGCCGCAACAGAGTCCGAGGTCCCACGGTGTGCGCCAACATACCTTTGCGGCGGCGCGGGGGGCGCGCGGTGCGGGGGGCGGGGAGGGGGGGGCGCGCGCTCTTGCCCGGCTCGACATCGCCAGTTGCGCCGCAGCGTTTGCCGCGCGCTCACGTTTGCTAGCGCCCGCGATTGTGCACGATCACCCACACATGACCTAGACACCGGTGCGTGAGTGGTCTACAGTTACATAATTGTTAACTATTAAGGATATTGTTATTTCTATTTTTTTTTTGTCTTTATTTAATTCATTTATTACACGAAGTTGAGATGTACTGCGTGCTATACTGCATCGATTGGTTGTCACGACGGATTATATTTTGGCAGATGAAAGTCTGATGTCTGGGGACCAACTTCGAAAATCCAGATTAATGATCATGTGCTTTTTGGCACATACTTAACAATTTATAAATTCTCGTTATTGTAATAATACTAAACAGTAAATAGGTAGAGGTATCCGATTTGTTTTTAACGTAAACACTCGATCGAAAGGTAGTTCTGCTTTTATTTCAAATCTGTATTCCCTGAAATTTTATTAGAGTTTATTGAACTCATAAATGAACATTTTATGACAGTCATTATTTAATAGTATGAAAAATAAGCAGCTATTTGGCATGGCCTTTATTACTGTGAACTCTATACAAGCTACATTATTTAAAGATAATAATTCAAGTTAGGTAAATACAAACAATCACACGTACTTACTTTACGTAAGAGAAAGTAGAAAATTTACTTTATCAGACGTATCTAATGTATCCTTTTCCCATAGGCCAGTCTCATAAACTTATTGTAAATTAGGTTTTAAGTAATTTTGTCGCAGAAAATACACAAGTGTGATACACAATTTTTTCAATTTATCATCTGAGCTTGTTTTGAGGTAGGTTACCACAGCTTTCTACAAACGCGTCATTAGAATAATAAGGTATTGTAACGAAGATTAAACCGATCAAATGATAAATAAAATAGATTTGTTGGCTCTATGCAAAAGTTAGGGGTTTTACAGGTTTTGCCAAATTGTCGTTTGTTATAAAATAACCGGACAATTAGAAGACATCATACCTTAAATACTCAATTTCCTATCTTGTAAATTATCGTACATTTGGGTAAAATACGACACATGTATTAAAACATCGATTTACCAATTCAATCGCTTCAACGATACTCGTTTATTCGGCTCTCGTTCGGAGTAAAATCGATTGCCGTCGGCTGATCACATTATTGTAACACCATAAACTAGGCTTGGATTAACTTGTTTCAGTTAACGGACTGCAATTTATCAATTTATAGAGCTTGGTGATTTTATCGCTCACGTTTTAAAGGGTTGACAGTCCCTTAGGACGGAATCATGGAGGTTTTAATATGAGATAAGGTTTTCTTGTCGTACAACCCTTTAATATCCAATCTTCGGTTTTTTGGGAAGCGGTGAAGTACTTGGAGTATTTTTTTCTGAATCTCTTGGTAACAAGCATATTGGGAAACGTTGCTATTTGTTACCAGTTGCTACTCACACAAGAGAATATTATATTGCGTTAAAAATATTCTAGATCATTTCATACACTAACCATTCTGCAATAGATATATTTTGCTCATTCTTCTACAAAATAATGTAAGCCTTGTATGATCAAACAGCAACGGATAATTATAATTTGCTATTAATCGGATATTCGTTCTAGGAAATAATTAAACATCTGTGACTGAGTGACTAGAAATCAAAAAGAGTTCTCCGAAATTACATCGTAATTACTCCATGATTGATATTTTTTTCACTATCCATCACTTTTTCCTTTCCACGTCTCATTTTCCGACGAATTACTTTTTTGGTTCCCAGGCAGTCAATTGTTTTTTTGGGTTCCGTAGATCTAGGCGATATTCTGTTCTCGAATTATTTCGATCCTTGCTTAAAGGAGTTATAATGTAAATAAATAGGTTTGTTTGTTACCGTATGACAATCGTTTCTTCGTAAACAACCTGCAGAATAGTTGCGTAATGTGCACTATGCAGGTATCTGTAGTGCCTTACTGTTTTATAACTCTTGCACCGGACTTAGCTGAATAATGTCAAGGATTTATTTAAATTATATTTAAAGCTCATATTGTATTCTCGGGAACAAAGCTCAGCTTGAAATTAAATTGTAAATTCTAAAGGTATCCAAGACAGATCCAAAAAAAGCAGGATCTTCTAATAAAGTAAGTTTTCCTTACAAAACACGAACTATTTGTAACTGAACATGGTATAGTCGAGTGCAGTATGTAGTCAGTAGACCTAATATCATCTTTTGTCAACAAACAGACAATTGCCGGAGCAATACTCAATAGGAACATGGAAGTCGTTCAAACAACTCGATCTGTCGCAATCTTGTCTGTGTAGACGGAAAACCGGGCTCACAGGATATCCTATTGAAGAATTTTTAGCTTATATTTCTACAAAAATATAGCCTTTATTTATTTTGTACGGTTTGAATAGATAGCTATTATTTAGGTATTTTTTCGTTGATTCGTTCGTGGGTGGACTACTTAAGGATATAATCCTCTCGGTCAGTGGGCAAGTAAAAAGCAATACGTTCAGGTCACAAAAAGGTAAAATAAATGACAGTAGCTTCGCACCCACATTACCTGTATAACCAGCTGTGGAATGTGGCCGTGTAGGTGTATTCTTTACCCGTAATATACGCCTGTCAAAGAATAAAACCTCTATCATCTATTCAGGGCAATACTTTTCCTTTTTTCTCGCTAAAGTTTTCAGAAAAATATTAGGTACTTTAGTAAATATACATTCGCGTTCACAATAATGATCTGGAAGAGGAAACAGCGTCATTTATTCCGTCTCGCTTCTGCATTTATCCTCGGATATTATCCTGCAAGAGACAATGCCTCCCATTGTGATGTGAACTGACATTTTTAATCCTGAATTCTGTTCATCGCTGCGAGCGAAACGTCGACGTCCGCTTGAACCGCTTTGCTGTTACTTTTTGTCTACGGCTCCGAAGTTTTACTGGCGACAGTGGTGATTCATTATGCAGTAGGTTGTTAGGTAGATTTTTTGATACATTGTAAGATATATTAAGAGTTGGTTTCATTCTGATTCTCCAACCAAATTGCCGATAGAAAAATGAATGGCATTTTCGTTATTCCAAAAATGTTCTTATTTGAATGAATCATTGTTTTCTCATCTTTTTTGTATTATCATTCTGCAGTCTATTCATGTATCGTTTGTGTAAGTTGTCGATTGTAATCGGGCACCATTCCAAGTCTCTTCTGTTGTGATTTCTCAGAAATTCCTTTTGTTGTAGAAATTCAGTGATCTGGGCGCTTTACAAACTTTGAAATCGAACCTCCTTGTAATTTGTGACAATGTTTGTGAATACTGAAGTAGTTTTAATTGGTATGCCAAGGTATTTTTCAGTAATAAATAAGAGATTCGAACCTTTAACATAACATTTTTAGAAAGACAAAAGAGTTTCTTGAAAATAGAGTCATAATTAAAAGAAATGAAAATCGTGGAGCTTGTGCAATAAATTAAGAGAGAGCGAGATATTTTAACAAAGTTAGCTTGAATATTACACAAAAGCTGTTCTTTGCGTTCGAACGATATTTCTCGGTCTGAAACTTTGTCGTTATAAATTGCAAGCGAGGTTTCTTTTCAAACGGACTGTGTACCGACAAAAGTAAATTACTGCGGTACGAAGGCGACTGCAAACAAATTTTAAGTGTCTCGGTTCCGATAGTGAATTCGTTTAATTAAACTAGAAGTAATGAACATTGGTGACTTTTAACGTTCTATACTATCTTGTGTCTTATCGACATTTTTAAGTAATCAATTTCGTGTGCAACTGCTGGGGTTACTTTTAATGTCTCCAGGCTGTTGTCACCTGAGTTACGTCACGCTAATACTCAAGGAATTATTGATTGATGGGTTTGTTAAAGCATAAAGATAGCCAGGTTTTCTCACGTAATTCCTAGATACGAACATCTAGAATGAAATCATTTATTCTGTAAATGTGGTAGTATTTCTTGAGCTCATTGGAGTCGAAGTTTCTTAGCTGACTACTGCAGAAATGTCGCACGGAACTTAGGGACCATAGTTTCTTTTAAATTTATGCTACTTTACAATATTCAGTAAAACGTATTTTAATAACTTACATGCCTATGTGAGGTATGGGTTAAAAAATTTGTTCCCTGACAATAATTGAAAAAAATACCAATCATGTTTTACGATTTCAAACGCATATTGTTTAATATGCATGGATGACTCATTTACTGCAAGCAATCAAGCTTTGTGTGGAAAATCCAATGAATACTGCAGCCAACTGTAATTTACATATTTTGAATCACTATATTTCTTCCTTTCGAAAATTACTTTCATTGATTATCTGCCTGTCACCTTTTATACCTACAGAATTCCCGTGTCACAGCGTTAGTTACCGTACTTCTTCGAAATGGCTGGACCGATTCTCTAGAAATTTTGTGAGCATATTGAGTAAGTCTGAGAATCGGCCAATATCAATTTTATTATTACCCCCTAATTGTTTTTTTTCGCGGAAGTGGAAGTATAAGAGAACTAAAGTGTACGAATTCGCGGGCAACAGCTAGTTCAGTAACATAACCAATATGACAGGTAGATAATTGTAGAAATTTTGCAGACAATTGCTATCGCTTGGTTTATATGTATGAATTCGTATTAAGGCCGCCGATATTACCTACAGCTTTGTTGCTATCTGCAAAGTTTCATGGTTGTGATAGCTATTTGGAGTCTGGCAAAAGTCTTGATATTCTGGAAGTACTCCACAGGTGTTAATTACATGATTAAAAATGGCTGAAAATCAGCGCCGTGATGGGCCGTGCTCGACCCGCGACTTATGATTTCGTTATCGTTTCAACTCATTACTACTAATGAGGACTAAAAATCCATTGCAAAAGTACAGTGCTAGTAAAGCGCTTTTTTTGCTTCGGATTATTTGCACCATGTCTGCTCCATAGCCAGAGAATTTAGAAAGCTGAAGTGTGGGTCTAGGGTAGTTGAATCCAGGTGTTGTCCAGTTAATCTAGCTTTTCCAAAGTGCTACTATAGTTAAAAGTTATTTATTCAAACCCTTCTGACCTTTTGAATATGAATTTTAGTCTTTTGAACTATTTCAACCTCAGCCAACGTTAAATTTTACATTTGTGAAAGTACTACACTGAATCTAAAACGGGAACGGTAATGTAGTCTTAAATAATTAAGCCGTTTTAGTTAACCTACTGAAACTAGACAAAAGCTTTCACGTAATCACCTGAAACCGTTCCTTTTAGTGTTATTAAAATGGTTTTATTTACCTAGAATATTATGTTAGTTAACGTTAAGTCCTGTGTATATTTGACTGTAGTAGTTGAGTGGGTATAGGTAATCATGCCAATTTACTAGCACTATTTGCGACGTGGTGTATTTTAGACCGTATGTAAGTTTTTAAGCAAGATTCTAATCTTCGTTTACAGTCCAGTGACTTAAAATAATATGACATTGTTCGTAGGTAGGATATATCATAACTTCAATAACTTGTCTGTTTATTCCTTTGAGTTTGCTGTAAGCGACATTTTTGTCTAACAGCAATGAAAAGAATCGTCGAAGAAAGTATAAAAATTAAACGGTTCTTTTCAGTATGAGTAAAATTGTAGAAAATACTTTTCTGGATTGGCCTAGAATTTTGAAACCCGTTTTATAGGGAATCACATTAGAGAGAGTGGTTTGACAAAAAATAAATATTTTAGGCTCTTAAAAAGGCTTTGAATTAATGACATGATCGAATACATACCAGAGTAATAAAACATCAAATGTATATTTATATTTAATGGAAAAGTTCAAAGCAGGCTCTACGGAAAATACTTTGTGATATGAAATTAATTTAAAAACATAAAGCGTGGACGGATAGCGACATAAAAACATTTTATGTGAATATTAAATTCAGAACCCATTTTGAGATGTGGATTAGCCGTCTATTTTCTAAAAATGTTACATAAAAAGGATTTTTTGGTGACCTATTTTTGTATTCAGATTTCGTAAGTGACTGTTTTCAGGCTTGTTATATACCTACTCGTAAAAGCAAAATTTCCCTTATGTTATTAGATTTTTCAAAGCTAGCTCAAGATTTCAAGCAAATGTGACATTAAAAATAAGGAGTTTTATAACATAGCTTTTTTGTGACGTATTTATTACTCCAAATAATGCGTAACTCACACGTATTTATCATTATCCAACAAATTTCGGGACCAACCAAATAAGGTGACTATTTTTTTTAACACGTAGTTTTGTACTTAGGAAACCTTAAATAAAAGACTACTTCTCATAAAACGTTTATTGATTTAATTGTTCATAACTAAAATACGAATAACTACGTATTATCGTTAAAATTACTTACATTTTATCTTCCATACCTACTCACTAGCGCTGTTCAAACATCGCACACATTGCACGCGTTCAAACAGAATAACTCTCTCGATTGCACCCACTATTTGCTTTCCCGAGTTTCCTCTCGGATTTAAGATATCTTTCTCACTTAATAAAGAACTTAATTCCGTTGTAGATAGAGTAGAATTTCAAATAAAGAATTGTCTGCGTGGATCTCCATTAAAAGTTAATTACGTACATTTTATTCTAGAGCCTTTGTGTTGAGTTTTATTTTGTAATGGCTTACATGTCATTGAGGCTGATTTATTATTACCCCTGGTTTCTGGAATGCGGATCAATTGAATTTGTCAAATCAATTGATCACGACTGTGATAGGTTGACCATAAAAATTACAACTAATCGCAGAGCTTAACATAACATTTGACTGACATATTTTATTGTGTTGATCAGCGAATAAGAATAGGTAATGAATACTTAAATTTATAATTCGATGGAGATTTAATAGTGTAGTGTATTATAAGAATCACCATCTTCCTCAGTATGAAACTTACGTGAATTTGCCGTTATGCGTTATAAGGGTTTTCCCAAGAAGCGCCAGCAATCCTTGTATTAGACCTAATATGTTGACTCAAATAATAAAACCTTCTGCTATTAACATGCTCATTTGTTATTTCACTAACGTCCAATTCTATAAGTAAAGCTCTTCACGAAAACACCTTTAACATGATTACAATGTTTTCACACAAGTTTTTCCAATAAAAACAAATGACTATCATCTATATTGGCTCATTTATATTAATGTCTTTACACGAAACTTAAGTCCCTAATACATAGACGTATAAAATTATATAAGTTTTCTGAACGTTCGCTGTGTGGGAGATTTTATAAGACCAAGTTGGACGTCGACGGATCGCACTTTGGCAGTGTGTAGAGGTGAAGCCCGTACGTGGAGGTTTTATTAGTTCGATAACCTTTTTATATATTTCTTTTATATAATTTACGAGGTTCTATTCTGTAAATATACACCATGTAACATAATTAACGCACATCCTGAAACTACTTTGTTCAGAATCGATAACAGAATCCATTTCATTAATAAAAATAAATATTTTTTTTTACCAAAAAAATATTTAGAAATAATTAAATTGTAGACACTATTTTCATAAAGCACTCGAAGTAAACGAAAATGATCCTTAAGTCGATGCAATAAGGCTATAAGGCTATAGGCTATAAGTAACGTATTGAACAATAGGGCGCCCACGCGTTTTGCCAATTATTTGTACAAATTATTCTGACAATATGTAATAAAAACAAATATCTAAGAAAATGATAAAAATGTTTCAATACATTAATTGTGGATAAAAAAGGATATTCTTTTTGGGGTGTCTGTGGATGTGCGTTATTTCCGTTACACGTTGTATATCATCTCAGATATTGTATGTCTTTGAGGTGGAAGTTTGGCCCACAAAATTGTATTGGAATAAATTGTGACTTTCCTCTAAAATTACATAATTATACGGTTTACTCTCGCGTAATTTTCGGTAAAGCTCGATTAGTTTCAAACCCAACCAGAGCTTTTTATCATAAGCATGAAGCAGGAATTGTGATTAAACAATTTTACCATAAAAATACGTAATCATTTGTGTTAATAAATTTGTTGATAGATTAGAGTCTGTTAAAATATGTCATCATAAAATTAACACTTAACGATACGGTTAATCTTTGTTTTAACTGTAACGGTCACATATTTGCATTTTATCGTATACTGTTTAAGATATCTGATTGCTTTAATTAAATTTTGTTGCTGACCGGACCTCATAAAGAGAGTTCCCCTATCCTTATGTCAGTATACCCCTCCCTTTACACTTTATTACGGCAGAGCTGGAGGGCCTGGAATTTAATCTAGTGTGTATACTGAAAGGGGGGCCTACCACCACCTCTCTTCTGAGGCAAGACAGTCATGTCTCACTCAGACAAAGATTGTCTTATTTGACTTGTCAACGTGGATTTCTGTAGGATTTAAGTTGTGTGCGGTTTTGTCTATGAGATGTTATATTTCAAGTGCGTCTTTATATATTTGTCGGAGAATAAATGCCTATTTACTGAATCGAATGTCAATATTCGCCAAATATGAATTCAATCTTGATAGTTAGACTCGTTGATATGAAATGGCGATACACGATATAAAGCAGCGTCTTAAACAACAGCAGTAGTCTTACTGTGAGAAGCGTTGGTAGACCCCCATTGTACAGTCATTATGAAGGGCTGGATTCATTTTAAAAGCGGAACAGTGTGCCTACATAGCCTTTACAAACCGTTTCAGACATTTTGAAAGAGGGTTTACCCTCGCTTTGTTCGATTACAGATATTGTTAGACTGTATATATCTAAGGACTGGTTTTGCCAAGAATAGGAAGACATTATGTTTAATTATTCGTGGAGTTATATTTTAAAGGAACAAATATGTTATACTGATTACAATCTGTGTACCAACTTGAACAATTTAGATTACAACACACTCGTCCCTCGAGACTACATATGATATATATTTACGGGCTTTTCAACGCGCTTAGCGAAGAATTTTCTTAAAATAAGAGTAATCTATATAATGGCCCATAATTCCTGCTATCTCCCATTTAAACAGCTCCAATTTCTACTAAGATAAGCCGTTATATACAAACAAAAGTCTTTGCATCTATTATATTAGTATAGATATCTCCCAATTTCTTGTACTAAACTTTGTGCTCTCCTTAATTAGAACTCTACAAACATTTGCTTAACAAGTTAAATCAATTCTTCCTTGTACCAAGTCTTCAAACACCAATAATTTTTGATTAAATTATACTTATGAGCGCCGTAAGTTATAATGTATTCATGATACAGTTACGACCGTTTTAACGATTCAAAGTTATGTCTCACATTGTGATATTTGCATGTTTATGACCTTGTTCTGGTATGCTTTAGTTAATGTTTCTTAATGTGAAAGGACTTGTTTAGAATTAAGCGATAAGCAGGTTTTAGTAGAAATAAGTAGGTTACGTAATAGGTGCTAAATGTGTTGTAAATTTTAATTGAATTTTCTCTTTGAATTATTCTTTTATATCAGCTTTCAAACAATTCCAGACACGATCAAACCAGATAAAGAAGTTTAATTAAGTTCTCACAAAAGCTACGGAACCCTCTACAACCGTCACCCTTGACCTACTTCGAGCGCATGTAAAGGGCGTAGCTTGTAGGTTATGCTACGCCGTAGCACATCGTAGTACGCAGCTTGAATTTCTGCCGTTTACGGCTACGTGAACGCTTTGTAGCGTCAAAAGTGTCAAGAGTCAATTTTGTACACTGGAACGTGTTTAAAAGTAACCACTAATTCTTAGGAAGAATAAAGACTTTAAAAATGTTAAAAGTTACAACAAAGTGACCTAAAATTTTAAATAACTCTTGTATATTGTAACTAACCATAATAAAGTGCCACAACAAACTTCGTATACTCTCCCTGTACTAAACAAATACCTTTTTCAAGTCATACTGCAAAACACTATCTAGTAACCTTTAGCAAAATACTCTTCTAAAGTATATTTTGTCATTTGCTATCCAGACCTAGACAGAATCCTCTTAAATATCCCTAAAAGTACTACTATTTGCAAAATACCGAGTTTTACATCACTGTCTTTATCCACACATGTTCTATACATATATATGTATGTAATATATGTACGTAAGCTCTATTGTGAAAGGATTCCTGTCGACTGTCGGGTGAATTCTATGATAGATGTGTTGTGGGGTGACTCAGTACGGCGGTAAAACCCA
Organism: Chrysodeixis includens; assembly: GCA_941860345.1. Classification (NCBI taxonomy): domain Eukaryota; kingdom Metazoa; phylum Arthropoda; class Insecta; order Lepidoptera; family Noctuidae; genus Chrysodeixis; species Chrysodeixis includens. Next base: position 523,969 of record OW796091.1, on the reverse strand, counting down.
CGCCGCGCTGTAAAGATATTAATTTTGATAATAACTTTCTTGAGGGTCGATCTATGTGGATGAAAGGTTCATGTGAAGGAACGGAGAGTGATGAGTTTGTTAATAGTGAGAAAGGTTGGAGAAAACTTTTATTGATAGTTGACTCTTATTTTGGGTTGATTGAAACTAATGTAAAGTCGGCACTCCTTTAATTTGATTTGATATGAAGAAAGACAGTAACTACCTTCCTCGTTTATTTAGATATCGTAAGTGAGATTATGCTGTCAGTATGTATGAGAGTATTGTCTACAGATTATGCTGTCTGTATGAGAGTGTGCTGAAATTATGCTGTTAGCTGTCCTTGCGTTGTATTCGACAGTCGTTAAGACATTATAATTCTGAAAACCTTTATAGAATACAGTGTTATTTGTTAAAATGAGCAACTGATGCAGATAGGCCGACGCTCACCTTTGAATACGGTATACAGCTAAGTCCGGTTCGGCTGAACAGACAAAATGAACTAGCCAATTCCAAAACATGAGACTAAACAGAAACTGGCACAGATAGTACTAAAAGAAATATTCATCCCGAGAAAAAAAATCATAACTAGAATGTAGCGAAACATTGTTTTCTACCAAAAAGGAACACTCGAAAACTTCCAATATTCTCATCTCTTCAATATTTTTCAAACGTTTTATTTGACAAAGCGATCGTGTTTGCTCTTTGCTCAAAGAATTCGATTTAATCCAAAAAATATTGAAACTTTAAAATTGAATTCACACTGACCATTTATTTGAGTAGCATGTAAGTTTTGTATGTATGAAATACATGACAATCCACACATTCTTTGAGAGATTTTAAAGCACAGCTAATGGTTGTTGAACTCATACAGGATGTTTTCTATAGACACATACATAAAGATTAGGTAGGTACCTACTAAAAAGTTAAATAATAAAAGCAACCAAAATTTTCTGTGAATTAGGACCGTTTTAATGACATAAATACGTATTTAAAAGGTTAATCCACACGAATTGGATTACCACTCATAAATCCTTACGTCTACCACGTCAATCACAATCGATTTCATTAGATTCTACGTTGTATTAAAAATCTCGTAATCTCATGACTATTGTACACTATCTGCCTATCTGGAGAATGTATTAAAACATGAGATCATATTGTCAGATAATAATAACGGGCAAAGATTGAGGGGAAAGCACGTGTTTGAATAAGAAAGAAATTCTGGCTTCGTAATATTAGACGGTGGCCCAGTATAACCAACTCTTTGATATCGCCAGAAAAAGAAAGCGGTATGCAGAGCTGATGGCCAACCTTCAGTAGTAAAGAGGCACTAGAAACAAACAGATTTTGCCAACAAAAAGAGACAACTGGACGTTTTTGTTTTTTGGCCATCTCTATACCAAACACTCCGTACAAACCCTTTAAGATCCTTTAACAAGGTCAGTTGTACCTTAAGTAAAATTAAGGGTCTTCTACCCTATGTGACTAATAACCCTGTAAACTTTGACTACACTAAGAGGCTATTTGGGGTCCTCAACAAGTTCCAAGGTAATTTGCAGCCACAGACGGTAGCGTTTCATCCTTAATGGAGAGTGATATTCATTTTAATACGCGGTTATAACCGTAATGTTTTAAGGAGCGGTATAAAGTAATTTCTAATTTGATTAAGAGTGCTATTGATAGTATCGTAATTGTTTTATATTGGCTTGTCCCTTCTTGAGCTTGAATGTAGAGTTCATTTAATTTTATAACGTTTTACGTTTAGATTGGATTTTTTCGCCGGTTTCTCGGAATATAGATATCAATTGTGTTATGTAAGCGTGCCATTAGTTACTTATTTTGACATAGCGAAATAACGTGACAAAAAAAAACTTTATTTATTTTGAATAATTAATGATGAAGTCAAAAAAAAAGTACTTAAACAGAAAGTTCATTCTATTATTTCTTATGTTTAATACATCAAAACTAAAATATATATTCGTTTGTTATCCTGACATACTCCTAATGATAAAACGAGAAGCTACATCAGGCCATTAAGAAGACATATTTGCGAAGTCATTCAGTGTAATCTCATTCCGCAGGCTCTACCTTTTCAGATTCACGCCTGACCTTCGCAATGTTTTCAATTCGGTTAAGAGGGTTAACCGAATTTCATATAAAAATATTAGCCCAATACTGAAATAACACTTTAGAGATTTTCCCTTTTACCTACGTAAAATTTCATAGAAGATGTTTTTATTATTTTTATCAATGTGTCTATTTGTTGTTTTTTCAATAAACGTTATATAAGTTTACTTATAAATAATCTATCATATTAATACTCGTATTATAAAGAGACAAAGTTTGTAAGTGTGAAGCGTGGCCGATTTTGGAAAAAGCCTCATTATTTAGGACTATCCTACCTTAATTACATAATACTAACATAGTTGGCCTATGAGCTTTAGTAAACCATTCAAAATTTGTTGTATAATGCAGGCTCATTATCCAATCATGTGGTGAGGTACAGAATGATCCTACTTACGTAACTTAGACACTAGATATACGTTGATGCGTTGCATATGCATACGTGGGATTAGATTATATCCACCCTGCCTGCCTTTTAAATAAATTGTAACAAAAGTTATAAATTGTTATTGACGTTATACAACTTCATTTAACAAAATGTTTTACAACTGTACTGTGTTATATGTATTTATATACTGCTGTATGAGAGCACCTTAGTAGTACTATTTTCTTTAAATAATATGACTGCAAATCACTCGAAATGATGAAAAAATAACTTAATTCGTAGCGGAGTCCTCTCTAAATCTTATTTACGGTTTAATTGGTAGGCGGGTGGCATTAGCCAGGGTGAGCCAAATTAACTCGAGCCAAATGGAGCAAATGTTTTTATTATAAGAGCCCTTGAGTAGAGCTGTTTTGATGGAATATTATTTTTGTATTTGTAGGCGTTTATTTATTGTTGTTTTTCTGGTTTTTTTTCTGACAGTGATTAGTGGATGTTTCGCGTTTATTTTACTATTTATATGAGAATTTACGTGATTGATTTTTGTTTTGTTAAACAGTATATTTGTTACTCTTCTACCTCGTACTTTTGCTGTTCTTGCCAGGGTTCAAAATTCTTACCCATTTATTTAAAGAGATTTATACATATATATATTTTTTGTAGGTACAATTAATGCTGTCAAATTGTTAATTAGTATGATTTTATCGCCATACATCACTCTAATTAAATTTTACGTTCGCAATTATGCTGATTTAGCTGTTGGAAAATACGTTTACCGTCATTAGTAGTGTAGGCATAAATAAGGAACTAATTAAGCTTTCAAAAGGCCATCTAATACCTACTATAAATTCAATTTGATCTAAAAAATATACAAGAATAGTTATATGTCATTAGTACCGTATACCAGTCCATAATATATCTTTACCTTTATTTAACGTAACCAAACGCAATCACATATTAAATGCAATTGTTAATTACAATGCTTAATCATTTTACAATATTGACCATTCAGTTGTAATCGAATCCCTACTTAACATGTGCTTATAATTACCCACACAAACAAATAACAACTTTATTGTAACACACGTAAAGTCGACTTTCATAATTTTACACATATCATACTGCATTCCAATAAACAGTTGAATCAGATTGTAATGGAAATGTCATTTGCGTCGAAATATCATTACGTCACAAAAGCCTGCATATGACAGATGTCTCTCTTGCTCGTATATCAAAATCTATCATCATCATCATGTCATGTGCTTGTTTTTGATAAAAAAGAACTTATCAACAACAAAACGTAAAAAGACAGCGTCTGCAAAAATCATTTTTGAAGTTTTAGTTTATTCTAACTGAAAATATGTAGTGCTCCGTGAATAAAAACGATGAAATAATCGACCAACATGACAAAATAGTAACGAGAGAGAGAAGCCTCTTCCTTTTTGAAGTCCGTTAAAAATGCGGGGGAAACCACAGAGCTTAACTAGACTTAAATAAGCCTTGTCATGCACAATCGGGCAACTAATGTCACTGAGTTTAATAGACATTTCGACACGTATAACATTGCAGGCTTTGCAATGCTACAAATGAAATAGCTCTACTTTTTCAAGCATTATACACAAGTACCATAGCCGTTGTATCACGAACCCACACGATATGAACGTAGTTGTAATTCTCTTGGGGCTGTTGTAAATGTTGTGTGTTCTAACTTGTAAACTTAATTCCCTGATGACATATTTGTATGTGGTCTACTGTCCAGATTTGTAGTATTTATATTGTTTTTGTTTTTTAAGCTTAATACAATTACTTGCTATGCATTCATTTGAAACCAGACTGCTTTGCCTCGGTTTGTTGCTGTAACATAATATTAGCGACCCGCCCCAGCTTTGCACGGGAAATACATATTAACTTCCTCTTGAACCTCAATCACTAAAAAAACTCACTCTATCTATCAAAAAAACCGCTTCAAAACCTTCACCTTACACCTTCGTCTTAAACGAGCGCTTACTAGAATTGTCCAAAGGTTTTATCCATAGTAATCAAATTTCGTCCAAGACAAAGTATTATATGTTGGCATAGGTCATGGTACACCAGTGTGCCAAGTTTTATCTCAACCCGTTAAGGCAATATTGATAGGTCGCGTCAGCTGGTCTCCGGCAAACTTGATGTCCCGGGATAGCCTGACAACACAAACATAATTAAATCTGTTTGTGTTTAGTATTCAGGAACGAAGCGTTCTTATTATACTGCGAGTTATACAAAACAGAAAAGGTCAGACTTGAAACCTGCTTCTGTGCTCGAAAATGTACAATTTTTTTTCAAAGAAGTAGTGTATTCCGAATTAAAAATTTTGTGCGAGATGCCGATATTTTTGGGAACTTTCAGAAAGGTCTGCATTTCAATTCAAATTTTGATCCGCTGAAGACAATGTTATAGGGGAATCTTAAAGCATTTTTTTTTAAGTTAATACTCGTATAACCTATATTAATAGTCCTTGGAGCTGTGATAGCTTAGTGGCAAGACCGTAGGACTGCTAAGTCAGAGGTCTTGAGTTCGATCCCCACGGCGCGCACCGACTTTTCGAATGTTGTGTGCGTTTAAGAAATAAATATCACAGCTTCCGTGTTTCGGAAGGCACGTAAAAATGTGGGTCCTGCGGCTGATCTCTCTCCGGTCGTGTCGGATTGCCGTCCCATCGGGCTATAAGAGTAAAGGAACAGAGAGTGCAACTGTGTTTGCGCACACGCTTGTGCACTATAATATGTCCTGCGTAGCTGGCTGGTGTCATAGTAACACTGGCCGCCATGGCCGAAATCGGTCGGACATTATTATTATTAATAGTCCTTAAATTTTAATAATCAACATTTTTTTTGAAATTAGTAGGAAAAATTTTTCAATGTTCACTTCCATGCATTAATGCGTTAAGATAAGTAACATAATTCCTTTGAAGACGTTGTTCAAATAAGTCCTATACATTACACCTACTCACACTAATTTCAATGTTTGCGCGTGGGACGTATAAAACGTATCGATCAATTTACACGACCGCTGTTAAAACCCGCTATGTAATTCCGCAACGGCTACAGCTGTGCCACAGTATTGATTAATGGTTGTACCTGTAGCTAATCTCACTTATAGTTTTCCAACTTCCAATTCCATTTTGTATCAAGCTGTTGATTTATTTTCTGAGCTACAAAGAAGATAGTGCTAATATCAGACCGTATCCGAAGAGCTTTTCCATTTCTTGTTGCTAAGCAAAGCTGTCTAGCTTCGGAAGGCATTAACCTTTTCGTTCTTATTCTTTGACAGACGTTACGTCATCATAGGGCCTAGACAAACTACAAATGTATCCAAATAATATTTCTTTACGACGAGTGACGTAATTTTGACTTATCACTTTGATATATTGTAGCTGTTCAATCAGCGTTAGAGTTCGGAAAAAAAATGTGTTGTTTCCGTGCATGTTCGACCGTGTCCCGAATTCTGGCAGATAGGTGTATAGTTTGCAAACTCATGCAATAGCCTATAATAACAGCACCTGCTAAAACTGGGAAAATGCTCAAAACAAAATGTCACCCTAACGAACGCCTAGAAACAGACGAATATTAGTATTTAGTACCTGTACAGAGGTGACCAATAAATTCCAAATGGTACAACAGGCAACGAGGTCGCAACTCGCAAGTAGGGTGGAAGCTCGGCTCAGGCCAGACCAGACGGCTCGTCGGCGGCGGCGTATCGACCCGCGTGGCTGGCAGACTGCCAGGCGGTCAGCTGGTCGACTGTTTCTAGAATTCATTTCAGCTTTCGCTAGTAATTATTTCCTTTTGTTGTGCCAGGTTATGGATGCTGTAGTTTTTGGTGTTCTCGAGATTAGAACTGCCCTAGTTGTGGAGCAACTTTTGTGTATGTTTGTGAATGTGTCGGTCCCAGATTCCCAAAGGAAAAATTTTGGGTGTGCTTTTTGCGGACTGATATTTCGCTCTCTTGTTAGTTTAACCATTTATCGGGTAAATATTTGTGGTGTTACGACTGTTGAGACTGGACTTTTGTTAGCTTAACGTCTATTTTCGAATATATCATGTATATTATGCAATAAAGTAGGTGATGTCACAGTCTAGATGGCTAGAGATGGATGCTGAACATTTTTCACCTTGTTACGAGACAACGTGATCCATCTTTCGTCGAAGATCGTAAAAACCTTTTTGGAGCCCTCATTTATCTCCAGATGTTTGGGTGCGGTGTTGGGTAGAAGTTATTAGGATATTTTCAGGTCGATCAAGTAACATTCTGTTTGCATTATACTGATATTGATTGGAATTTGTTTCTCCACATGTAGCAGATTTATTTTCACTGCAGAACTTATTTAAGAAGATAGATAGACTGAGGGCTTCCTTACTTACTCCAATTCAAATGATAAATATAAAGGTATAAAAGTCTATCCAACCTAGTCTGGTCAACCTTTGCGTGATCAGAGCTTCTTCAGATGAGAAAATCTGAGCATTTACATGACTTGCAGATTATGGAAAATATTGAACAGCGCAAGGGTACTTAACGTACAGGGTTATTCATTTCTGCTTTTAGAATCCCCTGTATTAATTCGTCCTCAGCTACCTTCAGGTGCTAAATCTAAATTTGATTTAAACTCTTTCACTAATTGTCAACACGTGTTACTCCACATTTTAGACTTATTATAGATTTTAGACGTATTTGCATATCGTGTTATACGATATTTGTCTAACTGCAATTTACCTTCCCTCTCTCTTATATCAATTTACCATCTCAAAGGGGTGCAGATCGATATTCACTCAGAGCTAATGTTTGTTTTGACCAGGTTGTGTATCAAATAAGCTTCCAGTTTCTGATATATTCCGAGACCTGCTAGGTTAATAATTTAAATTAAAATTTGTTTAAAACCGATGTTCTTCAAATATATGTGGATACATAAAGTATTTAACTTGGCACTATAGGTAGTATGGGTAGTAGTAGTAGGTATTAAATTATAGATTATTTGCAAAAAATATCATAGTTATGATCTCGACCCTTTTATCAATAGGCCTAATCAGGTGCTATTTGTATTTTTATATACTTAATAGGGTATTGGCGAGCAATTCTCTTGATAATAAACGACCTCTACCTGGGACTTCTTTGATAAGAATGACTTTAGAAATACATAGTCCTAACCTTTGCTTGATGAAAGCTTCTTAAGATGAGAAAATTGAAGCATTTGCCTATCACCTCTGCCACAGACAGGCACATAGTATTAATCTGGTTCTTGAAATTGGTAATATGTATTACGGGTTCATTGATAATACCCTTTTGGCTTATAATTTCGTTGCTGGAAGATAAGCTACAATCCTGTCACACACTTTTCGCCAACAACCTTTTCATTAAAAATGTTCACAATATTTTTTGTAAACACATGTTTAGTGTAGGAGCGTGTGAGTATATGGGTCATGTGATACAAAGGAGTCGCTGAAGCGATTCGAGCGTCGCCTTCAGGAACCGGAGAGGGTACGCCGCTCATACGTTCTTGGTATAGAATGCTGGATAAATCTGTACTTTTAGAGGGAAGTTGCGGTTCTGTGGAGTTTTAGTGTCTTCTAGATAAGTTGTGTGGAGGAAATGTAATTTTGAATGGATAATATTGAACGTGAAAACACTCTCTCTTTTACTGTCTTTATCTGGATTCCTTTGTTAAAGAAAGAGTGCGTTCTTAAAAAGGAACTTTCATTGAAAGCAATTCTCTCTTTTTTTGTGCTACACTTTCGCGGCTGAGCTCCTGACCTGGTGTTGTTAGAGATAAGCTTAGACTCCATGTAAGAGTAAAATTACTTTTTGGCGCGACAGCCAAAACCTGACAGATTATTTTGCGATAATTATGTAGTTAAATAAAAATGCATTACCGCACTTCTACCCAGCACTCAGTTATTTCTTTGTACGATAAATTAACCGTAAAAAATAAAATATCTTAACAAATCAAGATCAAAAGCTTCTCCAAAACAATGCACATTTATTTTCTTGACTAAGAGCTACATTTCCCGTTCCGTTTTCTTTATACGTTTGTTTATTTTTCTCTAAAGAGGTTGTGCAATATCCTGAGTTTGACTTCAATGGAACGGAATGTTTATTTTTATTAAGATCGTGAGCAGATTTAAGTACTAACTATAAAAGCTAAAATCAAGAGTTTTGAGTACAAAGAATAAAATTTATTCGTTTTGTCTTCAAAGTAAAGTAGTTTAAATGTGGTTATAGCATCGTAAAACTAGTGTATTGTACTAAAGATCTCAGAAATGTTCTTAGATAAAAGTTCAACAATAAAATCATTTACGTGGATACATTTCCCTATATAACATGCAGCACTAAAGACTAATAAATATTTTTAATATTCTTGTCTGAAATAAAACGAGGTGCTTCAAGAGCTCCTATTTAAAAAAAATTGCCATGTAAAAACAAATTCTGGTCACCTGCTAGTAATTTTGGTGAGCACCATTTTTACTGTTGAGAATTTACTGGTTTGACATGGAAACATACACCTTTTTATACGCAAATATGATTTAGATCTCTAGAAAGTTGTATAACCTTGTTTGTTTTATACAATATAAATGAATCCGTCATGTGATATTATTATCATTTTGCTCTGAAAGTTTCAAGAGACGTTGCTCACCGTGATTTATGTCTTCAATAACGCCGAAACAGTCTTACTTACAGTGAGAATGCTTATTTGAAAATCTTTGCTGCATTCTTTTTTTTCTCGACGAATTTATTAAAGATTTTAGAGATTTAATTTGAAACCCTTTAGGGATATTGTAATTAGTATAGTTGTTATCAACTATTTCTTTACGCGTAATTTTCTAATCGATATTCTATTATAATATTTTTACATAATACACATTTTATAACATTTTTAAACGATTTATATCTTTACAATATAATTTACAGAACGTATAGATTTCTGCACTGCATGTATCGTGGTTTAGCGAAATTGCGTTTTAAGATATTTGGTTTCTAGAAATTTGAATCCCTAAAGACACAGCATCTCACTGAATCTTGCAAACTATACCCAAGTCAATAATATTTGATACGTTTGCGCTGGAACCAAGACATCCTCGTGCTGCGTCTCTAAGGATGCATAGAAATGGGAATTTGTATTCCTGCAAACGAGAACAGATGTGACGTCATCCATTTTCATCAGTTTTTGCATCGTGCAACCAGCCAACCAGTATAAGTCGGGAAATATTACGTAATGAATCATTGGTACAATAAATTGTATTTCTTTATAATTTCGGAAAATATTTCGTAACTAGTGACTGGTATAAAATAAATTGTATTCTTTTTTGATTGCCGATAACTTGATTGGCAAAGGTCATTGGGCACCAAAGTATGGAAACTATACCCACGGCCTACAGAAAAAAAAATAGGTAGTATGTTTAGATAAACGTCTCTAGTTTACGAATATATATGTCGCATTAACGCAGACAATGGGAAAAATACAGAAACCTAAAAAATAAAAATACAATAATAAGGTTAATTATAACAAGGCTTAGTACATTTTTATTGGTTTCTTGATAGTAAACATGATTTTAAAAATAAAATAAGTAAAATAAAACAAGTATAGAAGAGTTTTATTCGACATGATCAATGTCTATAGGAATAATTGTGTCGTCTAAAAACGCCGCAGGCGCATCAATTTGATTTTGATATTGGGCCCAAGACAAAAAATATACTATGCTGGCTATATGCGCACAGCATCCAATAGTGCGGCGACCGTGGCTACATGAAACACAACTATTTTGTCTTTCCATATTATCAACTAAAACTAGAATTCAAAATCCAAATGCAAACTAATAATCCAATAAACACGCCAAAGTAATCGATAAACACAATAAAAGCCTAAGAAACACACAGATCGCAACGACAATAAATGACGAGCGACTGCGACCTGGCCGTGTCGCGCGACGCGAGCGCATCGTCGACATCGGTTTTTAATCTTTAGTGCGTGTGAGACGACATATAATTATGCATGCCACTAATCGCGCACTCAACGTTTATTTTGTTTATTTATTTAACAGAATACTTCACTGGAATTGCTTTATAAATACATTTATTACCTATTTTTTATTTACTTATAACATTTTATTCCCATGGTTTAAAAAAAAAATAACTATATAAATTTTAATGTAGGTTAATACTTAATAATTTAAAACTAATTTGGTTTTTGTAGGAAAACTTTCGTTAACTGGGTCGGATTTCGCCCAATGACCTTTATGTAACTTTGAGTGCACACAATCGACAGTCATTTGTTTTAAGCTATCCTATTTTGGTAATTGGTATAGGTATTGTTCTATGAGGGTCACTATTCATGAATTAGTTCTACTTTCATACAGAAACTTACCGTGGTATTTGATTGGAGTCTAAGTGCTTGTACACGTTGCTACGCGCGGGCGCGGGCGCGTGCGCGGGCGCGGGAGACGTGGCGGGCTCGTGTTCACATTAAACGCCAGGCGTTCGCGCGATCGTGACGTATTTCAGAGGTTGTCAACATGGACGACGATCTTTTATTTTTAACCGAAAATTCATACCTAAAGTAGGAGATGCTAAAAATTAGAATTGGTGTGCACGAAATTAATAAAGAAAGAGAACAGTATGGTGAATTTCATACTTTATATGGTATTTTGAGGGAACATCCTTCAAGATTTCTCTTCTGTACTTAATGACATGATAAAAACGCGCTATCGCATCTAGCGACAAATTCAAACTGGTTGAACTGACCTGACGTCGCGAGTGAAACGCGCGCGCCGCCGCTAGTTTCACGTGAACACACACACAGGTCTCAAGCGTTTGAAATTGTCGCGAGCTCGCCGCGCGCGCCAGTCGCTAGTTAGCCCGCTAGTTGGACCGCACGTGCGTTTTGAACGTGAACACTCGGAAGCACCTCATATGTTTGATATTTCGTGACATTGCCCGCCACCGCGCCCGCGAGTCAACGTGTACAAGCACTAATCCTTAAGTTTGTTAGTAGAAATTCGGTAGAGTTATAAATTAGAAACTTTTAAGTGCGATAATCCTTATCGTTTTCAAAGAGAAAACTCTCTTCAGGACGTCAAGTGTCTTTAATTTATCTCAAATTGTAATTGTTTTTCTGGATGGGCAATTAAAACTAAGAGAAAACATTTGGATAAGTTTGATTTATGTCTCAGAAAGCCTACTTTGTTATTTTAAAACTTTTGGCATACAAATGACATCGAAATGAATGAAAAGTAAATTCCAAGGTCGAAACTAGGAAAACGCGGAATCTTGTTACAAAAAGTAGTAGGAAATGGAGGAAGAAATAAAAGAAATTGTGTTACAATGTGACATTCGTCAAACTCATAGATCTCTGCAATGTAATTTGTTGGCAATTTGCGTCTCACAATGTTTGTAGCGTGTTCTTTCTTATTTAGGTCTTTGTACGGAATTTTATTTGTTCAACGCCATCTTTTGAGATAAAATGTATTGTGACCTTTAGAATAAAGTTGGAGAGAAAATTAGAGAGAGATTATTATTGTACGTAACAATATACAACATTAAGTTTCTTATACGGAAACAGTAATATTCTTCTTATTAGTTTCTTCCCTTGAAGTTGGCCCGAATTAAAAGATATAATAACATTTTGCTCTATCTATACCAATATTTTCCAAATAAAGTCACCCAAAGTTCACAGTTTCTTCCTAAAGCTATATGTTTCTCTACTTTTGTTATACACTCGCTTTATAGTTTTTTTTACTACTTGCCATAACATCATGCACGGGTAAACAGGTGAGCTCTGAGCCAGAACTATTTTCTCTTATAGCTAGCCAAGTACCTAATAAGGGTACATATACTGTGACGTGCAACGTGACTATGCTCTTTATGGCATAAAATGGCGCACTATCGTAGAGTGCTGTCACGCTACCACCACAACTGCAATGTCTGAGTTAGCTGGTTGGCCCTGAGCTATCATAAAATGGGTTAAATGAATTGTCACTGAAAAAGTAGAGTCGATTAAAGTGCTCTAAAACACTCAGAAAAAAGAACTGTACAACGTGTGTATAAGAAAAACGTTGAACTTGTCTATAAAATTCTGACGATTTGAGAACCTCCTCTTTTTTTTAAGTCGGTAAAAAATATGAAACGAAACTTTGATATAACCTTTTTTATCTTTCTCTAGAAAATGTATGACAGTGGTATATGACGTAATATATCTTAATTAACTGAACAAACATTCCACAAATACCAGTACTCTACAAATACGAAATCCAGTTTTAATTCGTAATTTCGCCGGCGCTCGTGGCCAGTAATCTGTTCAGCGATGCGCGCCGCCTCGTGTGACCACCGCGCTCATACGGGCTCCGGGCTCCGGGAATCATTAGTTAGCGTGCTCTAATTAACTACACCAAGAAAAAACGAGGAAAATACAGTTTATTTTCATTTGGAGAGTAGGAGAATTTTATATAACTCCAGTTGGTTGTAGATTTTCGTTATATTCTATGATTATTCGTTATGTTACTTCGAAAATTGTATTTTATTATAGAGATATAAATCAGTTATTTGCAAAGATGTTGAAACGTCGATAGCCAATTTCTGAATGCGATTGGATGTGTTAAAAAGCATGTATACGGTCGAATTGAGAAACCTTCTCCATTTTGAAGACGGTTAAAAATATAGCTTTGTTTTATAGCTAACAACAACAACTACAAACTCAAATAACAGAGAAATAAAATTTTAAACAATCAACATTCCTTAATGAGAACAAATAGTGATGTCGATCAGTTTAAATTGTCGGTTGCGTTGTTTACAGAAAATACACGTTTAGTCATGACCATCAAATATTGACTCTTAACGGTCGTTAAGTCATTATAATAACAACTGACCTCACGATAAACAAACATGGTCTACGGCGGTTAAATGGCCCGATATTTTTTTAAATATAATAAACCGGGAGTTGGTCCCAACATAGCTAGGGGAAAACGTATTCAGGGAACCTAACAAAAACTACCTCAATGTATATTGACACATAATTCCAAATTTTTCATTTCCATTATTTAGTCTTTACCAGCCCATAACTAGACATAAAAATCACGATTTGTGACAAAGTTCCACAGATTTTATTGCTGTCGTTCCTCATGAATTGCAACACCATAACACCCCAAAAATCGATACTGTCCAGTCCCCTAAATTCCCCGTTCGCGTAAACATTTGGACTGACCGACCCACCCTGTATTATACGAATGTCAAATGCTAATATAAAACCTTCAAACTCAGGCCAAACAATGAAACAGGGCGTGAACGTTAATGCGGGCCTCCTTTAATTACCAACTTTGTAAGAATGAACTTTCTCTTTGGTCTTACCGACGAGTAAATGGAGTAATATTGACGATGAAAAGGTAAAAAGGTGTTGATAATTTGTGTATGTTCACCCTAGCTTAATGTAATGTTATATTGTTATTAAATTGTTACTATGAAGCGTAAAGGTTAGTCTATAATTATAAAGGGTTGTCTAATTAATTAGAGTCTGGTAGGTATATTACGCAGCCATTTTGTATTTAGCTTGAAAACTAAGGTCAGTTAAGGACCGTACACGTTGTAGAGATATATTTTTGTTGTATGACTGATTATGCATATTGGTTTAAAGGATTTTCGAATGCTTCTACACGTGTGAATATTTTTGGTCGTATCTGAGGTCTTTAAATTTGATATGGTCTATAAGAAAACTTGATGTAATTTTGATAAAAATAAAAATAACATTATACAAAATCCGTCGTCGTTTGCATGAAAAGCTGTGTTACATATCTACTGCTATAAAAGCAAATTGGTCTATGTACATTTTCTTTTATAATACTCAAATGTTATTTTACAGTCGGTCTAAAGCTGAAACCACAAGCTTAAGCTAAGATTTTTACTTAGAATAGAATTCACAGATCTCTTAATCCACAATTTTTACCTAACTATACATTATATAGTGTTGCCATAGGGAATAAAACAGACCCATTATCATTTTCGCCGAAGCGAAGTTCTGTGTTCCGCTCAATTTCGCTCACATTGGGAACTACATTTTCCCAGGCGCTACGTGCGTAGCGTCGTAGCAGTTCGTAGAATATATTTATCGTAACGCAGTTACGAAGGTCCTTTATATCGGGGTTACATTTCCCATTGAGAGGGTGAATGGAGGGATGACTGGAGGGAAAGCGGGATTAGAATGAGGAAAGGGTATAGCGACAGCTGTTTTACGACTGTTATTTAATGAGATTTTGGGTATATTCCATACAAAACAACATACGTCATTTAATGTAGTTTTAGGTATATTCCATACTAGATAACAACAAAATTTGATAGGCCTTGTTTGTTTGTTGTTGTCTACATTACAGTTTTAGAAATTGTCGTACAATCTACTGAAACAAATGATTTTATATGGGTTTAGATTAAATTTAAAAAATATCGGGTTACTTTTTCGGGTAGGATTTTAAAATCAAAATCTTTTTATGTACCTAGTTGGCAATTAAATTAACCGTTTACAGTTATTCACAACTGTAGCCTTTAATATAAATTTTAAGTCTAATACAATTATAAAAGTTAATGTAGAACTAAAACGAACTTTACAGCTTGTATCGCTCTGTTTCCAGTTGCGATGCATATTTAATCATTAATTAAGTGTTTTAGATCGTGTTCGGAACTACAGTGATTAGTTATTCATTATTCTTGGAGCGAGAACAGGTAGTGACGTAAGTACAGTCAGCAACAAAAGTCACAACAGTTTGATTTAGAAACTCCTGTATACAATCGAATACTATAATTTGCTACTGGGATTTAAATCGTGGGTAAGCCGGCACAGGACGAATGTTTGTGTGATATGCACGACATTTGTTGTATCTAGGTGTAATTTAGCTACAATATGTAAGTATGTATGTTTGTGTGCACCTACACCACTACATAGTATGAAACAAAGTCGCTGTCGCTGTCTGTCTTTTCACTCAAATCTTTAAAACTACGCAACGGATATTGAAATGTTTTCTTTTAATAGATAGAGTGATTTAAGAGGAAAGTTTATTATGAACAATACATCAGTATTTCACCCGTGCGAAGCTCGAGCAGGTTACTAGTTATAAACATTTTAAACAATTATGTCATTTCATAATTTTGAATTAATTTATCGACTGTTATAGCTTTGTAACTCTGATTGATTCATTGACTATTATAGCTAGTCTTACATACGTAGCTCGTTTGAGGCTGTCCTGACCTTATCTGTTTCCAACAGTACGGTTTAGACTTCAATATGTTATTGAGCGGTTAGTCAGCCTCGGTTAGCCTCGCCTAAGTAATGTATAGATGGTAGAGCGTCTGTCTAGTGTGCTAGAGATAACTGACTTTGCGTCATATTTTATAGTTTTGAGTAAAGTTTAAGCTTGGTCGGCCAATTATGTTTATTAAACTTGTGAAAGAAAGAAAGAGTGTTAATTTGATAACGTTTATATGTTTAAAGGAAACTTTCTCCTTTTTAAGATCATTATTTTCCTTGGAAATTATTAGGTTTTTGGCGTAAAATTGGTTGTGAAGTTAGAGTGATATAGTTAAACAAGTTATTCGATAATACCTTTTGGGGAAACACATCACTCTATTTAACAATATGCGCAAAAAATCACAAGGCCCAGTACATCTCAAGTTACTAATACAACAAAAAACAATATCTATAATACTTTACTCATCAATTTTCTAGAAACTTTGAAACTACTTTAACTAAAAACAATTCCAACCATTATGGAAACTAAATAATGATCACAAAATAAACAATTGAATAGTGCTGTGTACTTTGAACTTGGATCGTTCGTCGAGTGTTCGTGTGTGCTCGTGTGCCCTCGGCTATCTTCGGGTGTGTTCGGACGGCGTCGGGTGCAGTCGGACGGAGCCGAACGGAGTGGAGTGGAGGTGTAAGATGGAAGATAATGCTGACAGGCAGTGTAAATATAGGTAAGTGGGATTAGTTTAAGCTGTCATTATAATGAATTCTCTTTTTCGTGGATGGATTCTATCTTTATAGTTGAACAGAAAGGTTGTGTGGATTTCGTAGAATTATAAATCAACTGAAACAATTTTTACAACTATTTTAGTAAGTACTATCGGCGTCTAAAGTAATCTATTGAGAGGACAAACCGAACTTTACTATAGGTTGATTAAAATCTAAAGAGCACATTATTCTTTAAGGTATCTAAAAGAGTTTCTAATATACCTTTCGCTTAACTCTACACTTTAACAAAACTTTTTTTAAGACAATCCGTCGCCTCTCTATGTCCATAGCTTTACGTCTATCAGTTTAAATATGTACAAAGATACCGTACCCACTGGAAATTTCTCTCCGTATTTCGCCTTTGTCAAACTCTACAGATTTCAAGTTGTATCTAGATTGTCTGTGACCTGTCCTAGACACTAGACAGTGTAGAGCGAACGAAGCTCGCTCCGAATGTCAAAGGCATCGAATTCCATTTTAATGACCCCTCTGTAACTTCGAAGCTCTTGACAGACGACAAAGGAGTTTTTATCTGTCGTAGATAATTTGTGTATGAAATTAGCATATTCGTATTGTAGAGTCATAATTTGTGTAGAATGGGATTAACAAGTTGAGATCAATTTGGACCCTGTATGGTACGCAAAAATTTAGGAGAGAGAAAAAGGGTTGAAATAGTAACTTATTAAAATCAATATTATTTTGTTAGTGTTTAAGTCTTAGGTTAAAACAGAGTGTGAGGTCGAGACTCCACCAAAACGGAGATGAGAAGAACGAAGAGATGTTGACAAAAAAAAAATGAATTGTGTCATTGACATATTATTATCTCGTCACCGCTCAGCTTCAATGTAAATCACTATGCGGAGATTGTACCAATTGAAATTAATATAATAATTACGTATACATTTATAATATAATTATCCAACTTCGAATACAGATTCTCAGATAGCATATTATACAATTATTCACTGAAGTATTTCGAAAGTTATAACTTGTATAATTTATGTAGGTAAGCCACGTAGCGTGAATGCCCACGCTCTTGAAACTGCTCCAAACTTTATAATATTCCATACAAGTTTAATATTTTCTTGAGGAAAGTATTTTCCTTGATAATAAATATGGCTAAACGCTCTTCTAAATTTTATGAATAAATGAAAGTTAATTTTGAATGAATATCTTTTATACGTTACTTCTTTCTTTAGTTATAGAATGATACAATGTCTATAGTAATTAAAACAATTTTTATACTTTGTTTTAATCTTCGTAAGGCGTATGTATAATTATCTAATACTCATACAACGACTTGCTCTAAATAATAAAATAAAAAAAAAGTCTTGTGTTAGCTCCTAAAGTAGCGAACCCGAAAAATACTGGTAAGTAAATAACAGGTTGCAAAAATTATTTCGACCCCCAAAGGACACATTAGTGACTTGCTAAACATAATTACAAAAATGACTTGGGATGTTAATTCAAATTTATGGAGAGAATTATTTTCATTTATCGATAAATAGTTATAAACGCTTAATCATTTTACGCTACTCCAAAACGCCTTAATTGGTCGGACAGTTTTTTTGATACATACTTTATAGTTTTAATATTCATAATAGCCAACTTGATGGCAAAATTATAATTAACTATATCAGTTGTTCTGATGACAAGATAATTTATCGTTTGGTAACTAATGTTAAATGACTGTTTACAGGTTATCTACGTAATGAGGTTATAACCATAAGCAACATTTGTGATTATTGAGATAAAACTAATCACTTCATAGTATAAAACAAAATCGCTGTCGATGTCTGCATGTCTGTTCGATTAAATCTCTAAAACCATGCAACGGATTTTAAAGCGGCTTTTTTAATAGATCTAGTGATTCAGGAAGAAGGTTTTGCGAAGCTGGGGCAGGTCGTTAGTATACAATTAGAAATAAAAGGTACTCACGCAAAGCACTCATTATCATCATCTTTAAGCTTAGAGTTACCCACTACTTGGTCTAAACCTCTCCTTTTTACTACCGCAAACTCAAAACGAAAGTTTTCACAAACCCCAAAACTTCCAACAATTGATCTAAAATAAGAGAATTATTAAGAGACAAATACCCTTTAATACTTAACTAAAACCTCGAGCTCAAGCCGAAGCTATTAAACTTTTAATTAATATAATTTTAACTCTAATAAACTTGTAAATAAAGTTTTCTCTTCACAAAAGCTTTCGCCATTTTCGTGTAAATAAATAAGAAAATGCAGAAATTATTTTCTGTCTGAAATATATTTTGTTAAAAGATCATACACCTCGCTTTTTATTTAAATCTTATCTTAATTTGTCTGAGAAGAGATTTTTTTTACGGTATTACAAGTATGAATCACGTTTCTTAATAATTAACAAATTGTTTTCATGCTAAAGTGAATAGATGTAGTGAATACTATTCTGCGTTTGTGAAACTTTCTGAAGCTTAAGAATGTAATGAAAAATAATGATCTCAGTACGTAAGTAAGTGTTCATTTTATTAAAAGATTACTTATATCGTAATGCTAATACTTCAAGCCCTATAAAAATCTTTGCACAGTTTGTTTGTGAGCAAGACGACTAAACTTAAAAATTACTGACTTATATGTACATTGGTACAATGTGTACGGAACTCACAAATATAAAGATAAATTTAAACAATGATATTTTGCTTGGCTTAGGTCTTAGTAGATATTAAAATGTAAAATCTTCAATATTTTTTCACATATCAATCTTGGCTAAGAGTCCCGGTCTCAGTATCTTATCTTTGTCAATATCTCGTCTTCAAGAAATCTTCGTTCGAACTGAAGTAGGCTTTAAACGTTTACATATTATAAGTATACATACATAATTATATATCTTATGTACCTACATATACCAGTACAGTTAATCATTGCTTATACTAATAGTAGGCGGGGATTAGCTCCCTCAAAAATAATATCGTTTCAAAGTAAATGTTATTTTGTAACTTCGGTACTCTACTAAGACATCTTTCACTTGTTTTTGTAATCTACATCGTAACTCCCACGCTTATAAACCATCTTACAATTACCTACCAATTCTAATGTGGGAAAGAGACGCCGCTACATACTATGTAGAGCCCTATCTCTCTTTTACACCGGTAATAGACTTAGTTTAAGAGTTGGTGGTAGGTATGCGTAGGCTGATCTTATGAGTGTTTACTTTCAATCATCAGACGAACAAACGATTGTTATTAATATGTAAGACAATCTCAAGAAGATGGTTTTGTCAATGTTAGTATAGTCGTGAACGAAATTGATAGAAATGTTTAGTTTGTATTTGTCACAAACAAGATTATTTTATTCTATTTTTATCAAATAGAAAGACTATTTTTTATTTTCTTCAGCTGATCATTGAGTATCAGTTTGTTTAGCAGTAGTTCTTTAATTTTTATGGCAAAATACTCCAAAATACATGCGATTTCTTTGCTTGTTCTACACTTTTAGGTGTATAAAGTCACAACAGATTTTCAAGAATGTTTCAAAGCTATCAGGAACCATCCAAACCTGTCGTCCCATGAAAATAAAAGTGTTATGGCGCAATGTGTTTCCATACTGTTGTTTTTAACATTTTCGCTCTCAACTGTACTTAATACGAGATAAAAATAATACATTTGTTTATTTTGTTATTAGGTTCGAGTTTTTTCGGCAACGTAACGAGATATGTTCGCAGAATAAATATTAACGTAACAATAATTGTGTTCTACCCTCAGGCGTTACTGAGTGTTGCCATATTCTTTTGTTTTTCATTATTTTCATGGCTCACGGCCGGGGAATATAAATGTATCATTAAACACAGAATTTTGTATGTTTTCGTTTTAAAACTGGTTCAATAAGGTTTTATTGTTGTATTCATATGTTTCCTCTTTCTTTTTATCTGTCTATTATACATATGTAGGCAATTCAGATTTTAGCTCTCGGTATCAGTTGCGTGGATGTCGGTATTACGGCTGAAAGTAGCATGTGTTTTGTTTGAGTTCCAGTTACCAATCATTATCATCAGCATATCGCAATCTTCTGCTCTACATAGGCCTCTCCAAGTGCACGCCACTGAGATCTATTTTCAGTCACTAATTGAAATAACAACATAAATCTCCTCTAAATCGGTAGAGTCGTGAAACAGTCATAAAATTACATTCGATTTTTTAATATGAGTTGGGATTTATGCGATAATCTGTTGCACTGTACCTGTGAGTCGATCTGTCTAAAAAGAAAAATAACCTTTAAAATCCTTTTCTCCCACAAAACCTAGACCGTATATAAACTTCTAATCTTCGATTAAAATCTTATTGGAACGTCGCTCAAGCATTTAAAAGCCGAGCTTATAATAGCTTATTTTTCTTTGTGACCCTATAGCTCAAGGTCGTTACGTATTGATCCCGATTTCACCAGAGAGGGGGGGGGGGGAAGGGTCCGGTGTTAATAATAATTGGGACGTTTTCTATTATTCATGCCGCGTACGAGGGTACAAACTTTTTAAATGTAGAAGTTTGTTATGTGAAGTTTAATGGCTTCATCTGTTTTGACCTTTGCATTTTTGATGGTTTAGATGTGTTTTTGTTTTCACATAAGGAAGGTTATACACATGTGTGTTCATGTTATTAGTGAACAAATTAAGGGGTGATTTTGAGACGATTTTTTTGCTCTACTTTATTACTCGACGAAATAAATCAAAAGCCTATCAAATTTAGAGATAGTGAGAACTTCAATGACTCTCTCACTATCCTTCGCTTACAGGTGATGGACCTTGAATGGGTCAACACACAGAGACACCATCAGTGGCGAAGGGTCCATATAACTCGATTCCTACCGGCTTCCCTTTTGAAATATGGCAAATACTAAGATTCTGTTTATTTAAGTATCATTTAAAAATATCAACTATAATTATAATAATTTACGAAATAATAATGTACGTGTAAAGCCTTTGCTTGAAAATAACAATAAACGCCTAAACTTTTTTTTTGAGCAAAACGCATGCAATAAAGGCCTACAACTTATATTGAGTAAACCCACGATTCGCTTTACCAGTTAAAAGGTAAGCCGGGACGCGATTTGGGAATCGCGTACATCTACTTCATAGTGCGATCTCTTTTACTCCATTGAGTAAAAGTGAGACACATTATGTAGTTTGACACATTGAACAACCGCGGCCAATAGGACTTAGGGAAGCCGTTGATTTTCGGCTTATGACAAAGACAGAAAATAAATAAATGCGTACGCCAGAAAGAGATGCAATATAAACTTCGTACGTCAACTGAACAGAACAGATGACAGCTGACGTTTACATTCGCGCTAATATTATAAAAGTTTTATTTGTTATTTTCACCGATTCATTTGCATTAGATTTGGTGTATTCGTATCATAATTTAGAATCTTATAGTATTATTACTTGTGATTGATCAGTGTAGTGATTGTGCAGTAAAAACAAAATTACATCAGTTCAGTGTTATTGTTTGGTTATCGTCTATTCGAATAAATATTTAGGTAAGACAGAATTACTAAGATTGTTGATTTAGTTTGTAGATCTATTAGAAAGTAGTTATTTTTGTTATTATTAAGTAAATTCGATAATATAGCGGCATTAGTGAATGTAGAATGCTGTCTAACAGATTATTTGCTGACTGAGGAAAAATCTTTTTCAAAGTAGAGTTTTGAAAAAGACCTGACATGATTTGAATTAATTACAAATGACGATCAAACATTTTTAACAGTTCTTTCTACAACAAAATATCATTGGCTCACAGGAAGTTTTAAATTAAATTAAATGTTTTGTTTCCCTTGCTTGTTATTCTCAGATCCAATATTCAATATCTTATTTCATTCCACATAGTAATATAAATCAAAATGTGGACCTTGTCTGTAGGACAAGTTAGTAGTAGATATGCACAGCATAACATAGTACATAGGTGGGAAGGCTTAAAATATTGTGTTTATAATTTCTATATTTATGTACATACTTACACTATTTGTGTATTATTGTTATAACATTACAATCTTCTAAATATGATAATATATGAGTAATTTAGAAGTGTTGTATATTGTTGTTTTGCAACTTAACAACAATATAAATATTCATATTTTAATTATAATGCACTTAAGTCCATGTTTATGTGGCAACCAACTATTATATATTTAATATTTAGTTGCATTTTATTTTATAGTATACATTTTAATTTGTCTATCAGTTAGATATTCATTTATTGTACTTATAGTAGCATTTTGATTGTAAAATGGTTTTAAATAATAAATTATTACTGTATTTCTCTTATTTTTTTTTTATTTTCAGGGTGTTTATAATATTAGTAGTGAATAGAGCTACACAGAGTTTAATGCTCTTACTAATTCATCTAAAATACATGTTCAGACAAAAAAACATATCCATACTTGTTGTTTATCGTTGCATGATAACAATGCAATTTTTGGACGGGCTTCCCTTTTAAGAAAATTCACCCTTCGCCACTGGACACCATCATATCCTGAGTGCATGAACAACATTTTTAAGAAGCGTGACTTCATTTATAAAACTCGTTATACACGTGAGCTACTTCAAGGGAACCTCGCGAGTAAACCCACAAGAATAACTAGAACCAACTATTATTACATAATTGAGTATGCAGTTCTAGAACAAGGTTCGTAGAACAAGATGCACTCAATGCTGCCATGAATAATACGCGAGCAATTCATTATTCATACCCCTCTGGCCCGAATTAAGTCTGCCTGGTGTAACAACTACCTCTTTAAGTAAGACTGTTGCAGTTGGAGAGGTGAGATGGCGCTACACGGTGTAGAGTTGCTGTCTCTCTTTAACAATAACAGTATTGTTTTGAGAGGGTGGGTAAGCACCCAGGTTAGCGGAGTTTAGTGGCCTTATATTGTATGTCGAATTAACTTGTAGGTGGATACAAGCTGGAATTATTTTGTGTACGTGTTTTAGGTCGTTTGTGTGGTGTGGTGGAAAAGTTTTGAGAATCTTACAGCTAAAAGGCATGACGGCAAATGCAAATGACATAAACATGGCCCCTGATATGATAAGCCTATTTTTTTTTTTAATATCATGTGGATTTATTATTTCTAGTTACTTTGTTAAGACAAGTGTATTTAAAAACTAAACACATTTATAAAATCACGTCTCGAATTAACAAGAAGACAAAGCTTACCAAAAACGTTCTCCCTTTACGTTACCTAACAAATCTTCCAAAGATCTAATCAAAACATCAATATCGCTACAACACGCCACCAAGCCTGCTGAAGCCGTCGTATTAATTTCTAACACCTTGGCATAAATCAATTATGAACGTTTAGATTGGCTCGACGTATTTCAAATTGAATTCGTTCGCCGGCAGCCGGTTGGCGGGCGGGGGTGTCGCCCGAGGTCTACACTTGATTACGTTTAGAGTAAGCTCTCGTATTTTATGTTAACCTGGTACTTTGGTGTTGGAGTGATGGATTAATGTGTGAGTAGTATCTGTGTGACATGCATCGTTAAGCAAGTGTCGGCGAAAATATTGTACATTAATAGAAATGTCGTGTTGATAGCTCATCCCCATTCTACGAGTTTAAGCCATACTCCAATGTTTTTAGTTAAAATCAAGTACTTAATCAGTTTGGTGAATTTTAATAATATTTGTTTTTTTTTAGTACCACCGAATTTATTTTCATTAAAGTATATAACCGTAAAAAATAAAAACTGTTGGGCAACGTGGACGACAAAGCCTATTCCCATATTATAGAGAAGTACCGTCCATTGTCAATTCACTTATTCACATACGGGTTGGCGAATCTAGATTTAGCACAAAATAAGTAAAAAGTACGAAAGTCTTGAACCTCAGTAAAATTTTATCCTCACATTATTTCAATCGTAATTAACCTTAATCCATTTTCGTAAACAAGTATCTCTATAGACCTCTATCGCTATACAGATCTCTATAGATATACTTATATAATCTTCATCTGTACCTCACCCCTTTATCGAAATTTAATTACCGTCACCGTAGTCCTGTCGCCTCAAGGCCTCGGCTTGATTTACCGGTGTTTGTACGGCAATGGCGGCTGCTTGCCTGATGTTTTCATCCAGGATTTACAGCTCTCGGGAGATAGATGGCGACCCTACTGTTTGTACGGCTAAGGTAATGTTGGCTGAGGTTAAGGTGTGTTTTTGAGGTTAGATTTTATGAGGTTCTTTGGTTTGTCTAATATTTGCTTCGTCTTAGATGTTTCAAGATACAATATCTCGTGTCTTTTTGGTAGTAATCTCTCTTTATGCTTAACTTTTTTTAAATTATCAAGCTGTATCTTATACATAAAAGATAGCTGAATTTGTCTTGGGTGGGGATCTGACTCACGACCTCCAATATAGCTGTCAGGGTCACTAACCATTAGAACAACAGACCATTCTAAAAACAAGCTAAGCTGAATACAAAACTCCATAAACCATACTCCGTTCTACCACTTGATAAGAATTCTTGTCACAAAAACATAATGTTTTTCCAACACCCAAAACCCAAAAAGGACACTGTATGAAAGGACACCATAATTTTATCGTATAATTCCGGGACAGTCCCTTATCGAGCGGCGTCCGGTCCTATCTCCTAGATAAACCCTCGTCAAGCTTGTCCGGCATAATTTATGGACGCCCTAGTGTATCGCAATGTGTCCGATTCAATTAGGGATCATGTGAGATTGTAGAACTTTAGTATGTATATTGGAATTTATAATTAGTTTATTTGTAGACTAATTTGTTTAGTCTAGATCTGGTTAATTTATTAGCGTGGAAGAGGTAAACTTTGTTTAACGAATTGACAGGTCATAATTAGTTTTTAATTGCTTTACGCTTTAGATGCTCTAATACATAAAAACTGTTTTTCCATAATGTATGTAGCCAGTTCTTACACACGTTATATACAAAAAGATGTTATAATGAAGAAAATTGTATGATGTATTCTAATAATCAATAAATATTTTTTTATAAGTACATACTCAGAAAACATTCAAATATTTTGCAGCAAAACTCACAGAATTTTAAAATTCGCGTATCATATGCATGAGTAACATCGCGTCCAAACAGCATATGATATGCAACGCTGTCCAAATGGCCGCCTCAGGCATCGATACATCGAACCGTCAGTTTGCTATGCCAGAGGAATATACGAGAGGAAATATATTCCAGTTTCATTCGGAAATTGTATTTTTCATTCCGCATATAAGTTTAGCTTACCACCGTTTCTTGAAGTAATGGGTGATGTTGATTGAAGGTGTAGAAGTAAGATGCCGCTCTACGGCTTGTAATAATAACGCCGTCTCGCTTCTTTACTTTTTCTTTTTGGAAAACGACTCCCGCACTAAAGAATTGAATACTTGTATCGCGGGGGGTTTCACAGACATTCAATTCATAGGCACAAAGACACCCAGACTCATAGAAGTAAACATATTTTGTATCCCTGCTCTATTAAAGTTTTAATTTATGCTGTCAATTCCAGATGACCTTTTTCGTTGACTAAAAGTTTTTCTTTTTTATTGTAAATGTCAGAAATTTTGTTCGTGTTCACGTGAAATTATTGTTTGCTCTAAAAGTTTCAACTAACTTTCGCCCCGGTACAGCGCGCGACGTTTATCAACGCGGCAAAATATACCCTAGGTATTCTATTCACGCTTCTAATTTCAAAATTTATTGGAGTTATGTATTCTACTAACACTGCAAACGGTGAACTAACTAATACAAAAGAATAAGTAATTTAGACCATTTTGGAGTTGCCTTTTTTGTGTTCGAATTTAGAACGTGGTTGAAGAAAAATAGTTTTTCGTATAACGTCGTATAAGGTACTGTAAAATTGCTGCCAATATCTCCTTTCAATTTAATAAAATCTGTTTGCGCTTGCATCTAACAAAAAATAGTAGTTCTTTGTAGCTAAAGTTAAAATAATATTGATTAAATAAACATGAGGCTGCAATATGGTGCCTTTGTTCTCTGCTCAATGAATATTCAACAATTCAATCTAATCATTTGTAAAGTTCACTTGTTTGGACTTATGTCTATCTGAAATCACAATTGTTGTTCAATAAAAATAATGAATATTGTTTTTTTGTGTTGATAAGAAAAAACAACATTTACTTTTGCACCCATATTTGCAAAAAAAAAATATCTTTATCTTGAAAATATTCTAACCTTTATAGTCCAAATGGAAAACAGGAATCTTTGTCTTTTTCAAACATCATACGATGTTTTCATATTAAATGCCTTTCAAATAAAAAAAAAAACTTACTAAATCACCCATAAAAAAATGATCGCTGTAATAAAAAAATACGACAATCTGAGTTCAATTTCGCCGGCAATTTATGAACCATTTAATATTATTCTGAAGTCTGTACATACAACCATCTGGGCCTACAGTAACGTCTCGTGTGTCCTTGGAAGTAGGGACACCCTACTCTGAATCTTTATTAAGTGCCCGACTTTGATCGAAAGATAAAAACTTTTTCGAGATTTGGGGATATTTTACTTTATCCTGGATCGGGATTACTTAACTTAGAACAACGCAACTGGGGGAATTCAACGATATTAAAATGGCGATGTCAAAACAACATTGCAGAAATACAAAAAGACGTTTTGACACTGGTATCGCAAAACTCAATCCCGCTGTGCGGTAATTTAAACAAAATTGAGCTGGCTTCTGATTTCATTATATTTACTTGAATTGTTACTCGTTTATAAACGACTATTAGTATACACATTTTTTCATTACCTAAAATCAACTACTATAATTATAAAATCGTATTTTACAGTAATATGCTTTATGTAAAGTATTTTAAAAGTCTTTTTTTTAACTTTGTGTTTAATAAATAATAGTAGGTCCATTTTGTATTTCTGGAAAATCATTTTCGGTATCCAGGAACTGTAACCCCAAATATTTACACAACCTTTAGCCGACTGTGGGTGTATTAAATGCCTACTTACTGTCGTAAATAAAGCGTAGGTTGAATAAATCCTATAAAAATAATGTCTTATCCCTTTTATCCGAATATAGCACACAAACACAAAGTTTAACATAATAAATTCAGCCTTGGGATCCAACAGTTTAGGTACTTACCGATATTCCCAGTAGAGTAGTACATTTCTTAGGGTTTTAACATTTATAAGTGCCTTTCACTTGTCAGGAGGAAATCCCTGTAGGACTGGAGTAAGAGACAAACCTTTTGTCTTTATTCTGGGGACGGTGAAGCGTGTAAAGCCCAGCGCGTCGGCACTTCATTCTAATATCCAGCGACTTTACGCGCACAGGGACTTTAGGGGTTGGGTACACCACGATATGAACAATGGATCGGGTAAAGGTTTCATGTCACATGCTCTAACACCTACCTCTTTTATGGCAGAATAAAGAACAAATGATTTGAAGGCTATTAATACTAGAGTGCTATGTCGCTTCTTCAACAGCAAAAGCCTTAAAATATACTTAAAAAGAGGACCTCCAGACCATACCCTTTGGCAGAAATTCTTATTTCTTCCTTTTCCAACGTTACAGCCTTTCAATCTCAAGGGTTTCAGCAGTCAGTCTATGTCTATCTTTAAAGCTAATTCTATCTCGAATGAAAGCAATAATCCTGTTATCTAATATCGATGCCAATTTCAACCTTTATCCAAGTCAGTGACTGGATAACTGCTGACCAACCCTTAACAGATACACGTTTATACGTTGATATACGTACAAAATAGTTAGGTCTTCTTTAATACAATCTATGTAACTAGGTTTATTACACATGTCTTATATGAAGAGATATTATATTTAAAAGTGAAAGTCAGAATTTCAGTAATGAGTTACTAAAATTACAACTACAACCTCAAATGCAAGAAAGTACTAGTAGCTCGTAAGATGTGTGTCCGCGCGGTCGAGCGTCACTTGTTAGTCGCATAGCGGTGTGTCCCCAGCCTTAACGTCGGCACGCGATAGATGGAGGGTTGAACGAAGCTAAGCCGCCCTTGGCCCCGTTCCCCCGGTCGATAGCACCCTCACCGATTTATTGTAAGGCATTTTCGGGTTAGAACAGCAGCTGACTTCGTTTACTCGACGTTACTTGTTCCAACATGTGGGAGTTATGTGGATAATGTGGGTGTTATTATAATAGCGTAATTTTTAACGTGGTTTAGAATATTTCGCGTGTTTGCGTTACGTGAAGTTATGTGAAGTGTAGAGTAATCTGAAGTATTTAAACTTTGAGGCAACGATGTGTAGAAGCGCTGCCGGCGTCGCCAGCGTATCAGGTAATCCCATCTTATAAACTTTTCTAAAAGAAAGTTAGTCTGAAGTAGTGCCGCTATCGCTCGGAGCTGCGAATACCTTCTATTATATAATTTTAACGTTGAATAAAACTGGGATTTTCTCAGCGTTCATTTTAATTTTTAATTCGATTGAAAAAATGACGTAACATTTTTTGCCAGTTGATTTTCTCCAGTGCTAGCTTTACCAAGACCTGAATTTCAGGTATTACTCATTCATGAACCTACACTACCTAAATCCCTGAAGCGCCACGCCGACTTTCCCAGTATATTCGCGTATTATTATCTTTTTTAACGAAACAAAACTCAATTTCTATAAAACGAGACAATTTGAAACGAGACTTGAATGTAAATGCATTTTTCTCAGCAGTTTTATGAGAAAATGGTATAATGAGGCCTATAATACAGCCTCTTTGATGGAGCGTAATTATTACCCTTGTGACTAACGTTCCAGGAATACTAATAGCTCCATTCACAGCTAACTTGAGGCTAGAAGCACTGAATTACTTAATAACTTGGAAGAAATGTTGTTAAGGGTAGTTTTATGCCTAACACTGATGTAATTGGCCTTTGCCAGCTACTGGGAGCAACTAATGAGTTGAAAATGTTATTTGACATTTTAGACGTTGTAATGATGATTGATTAGTCCGTGAATGCTCTACAATTCTACATTTTAGATGTGACACTTTTCAGGGTAATGTTCGTATATACTAGTGTAATTTGTAACGTCTTTTTTGTGATTACAATATTTAAAGTCATATTAAAATAAATGTACGCTCTGGGTTATTATGAAGTATTTGGTTTTAATTCATTAATGTAATTTATGTATGAAACTTTCTGTAAACAAGAATTTATGATGACTAGACACCTTTCACTTTCTCTCAGCAAATTGTATTCTCTTTAATTCTAAACGTATGAAAAAATAAAGAGTAAATAGTTGTAACGTGTACAATATAACAAAGTTATAGATACAACTTGTGGATATTTGTCTATTTATTATTTCTATTATCCATTTATTATTTGGCCACTATCCAGTGTCGTTATTACGTATCGACACTTAATCGACAGCGTTTTTATCATCAAGTAGCCGTACTGTAAAACTATCGGATAGCCGCTCATCACTCCATCAGTCACTTTCATGTTATTAACGTAAATGTAATAGTGATTATTTATACATACATACATACACAAACGTCACGTCTCTTTCCCTTGGGGGTAGGCAGAGATCACATCTTTCCATTTGCTACGATCCTGGCATACCACTTTAGCTTCATCTACACTCACTTCATACACGCCCGTCGGTTTAGGGTACTCCTGACCAAACTTACCTTTTTAATTTTTATATTTTAATTAAAATGTTATTTGAAAGACTGCGTGCTGCTCGGGAGTTTGTTGCGCCGTTTCTGCTCCCGCAGCAATAGCACAGAAAGGGGTGCTGTCAATAATTTATAACTTTTGACGTTCGAAAAGTGCTAGATTGATTTTGATTTAACCCCCTTTTTTATAATTATTTTTAATTATCAATTAATATTTTTTCCCTCTTTGCCCGCAGAACCTCCCTCCCAGTGGCTCAATTCAGCCGCGGCGACTTCTCCCTCTGGTCTGTACTGAAGAACTGCGTCGGCAAGGAGCTGTCGAAGATCACGATGCCGGTGGTGTTCAACGAGCCGCTGTCGTTCCTGCAGCGCATGCTGGAGTACTTGGAGTACGCGCACCTGCTGCGCATGGCCTCCGAGCAGACCGACCCGGTGGCCCGGATGGAGTATATCGCTGGTAAGAGTTCTGTGATATTGGTTTCATCATCATATCAGTCTTTCGTCGTCGAAAGGTTCAGAAATGATTAATTACCGATTTACGATGGCTTACAATGGAGTACCTGGTGTATGTAAAAACTTTTTAATATTTTAAAATGAATAAGCTAAATAATAAAAACCTCATCAGACCCACCGACTGACAAAAGCAGACCGTTATCAAGCTAAACTGTGAATTTTTTCCTCAGCTTTTGTTAAACTAACAATACAAAAGACGAACAAAAGCCCTTATCACCAACATAATGTGTGTAACCAATATTGGCCATTGTATCTAGCCAACATTTTCCAACACCCTCATATTATATTCTAGCCCCATTTGAAGGCAACAAGTGGCCACTTATGTGTTAACCATAGATACGTAGCAACACGCCGGAAAGTAAAAATGGCGAATAAAAAGGAATAAAAACTTCGTGGAGTTTGAATTACTCTAGCTTTAAGTGCTAAGTGCCACACGTGTTTTATATTTTAGCTCTCAGTTTCAGTACTCCAAAAATCTAAAATTTTCGTCGACCTTAATTAGTAATTCGTGACCACTTTACATTTGCGTCGAGTCCTGAATTAAGTAATTAGTGTTTTGTTTGTTTTGGTTTTGAGCATATATTTTCGTTATAAGCATTTAATGTTATTCTTTGGACCTCATTAGATATTAATGGCAAGGTTTTGTTTACAGAGAGTCTTGTGGACATTTATGAACAAAGATACAAATTGTAGATAACATAGATTACATAAACGCTTAATTAGTATACCCTGCAGGCATAAAGGTGACAAACTGACGACCTACACGATACAACCTTATTAGATTCACATGTGAACTTGCACGAATTCATTTTTTTATCTTTCTTTATACGTTTCTGCGTTCATAAAATTATACTCAACTTAAATTTTCACGACCGAAAAAGACAAAAATGTCAAAACGCGTCAAGTCCACCAGATTACAAATGACGATCATTATTCCCGCTCGTAACAATTTAGATCGGAATAACGAGATATCCTATACTTCGGTGTCCAATTTTTCCTTAAAATATTTAGCCAATGTTTCTCGATGGTACAGACCTCATTATATTCTATGAGCCCAGAATAATGAAGTAGATTATTTCGTCTCTTGCCTTTGACAGCTTCTGATGTTATCAAATTTACTCTGGTTTCTCTTAATAGGAGGAATTATTTCTTGACATCTCCGTGTCTGGAAGACTGGGACTATTATGGGATTTCATCGCTTAGTGATATTAGTTTTCTGTATTGGGAGGAAATCTTTGGTAGGTAATATGGCATATGTAAAGTTCTATCAAAAGAGGACTTAAATAAATACTAATCCATTGTGGGCAGTTTGCCGCAATCTTTAGCTAAACTTTTACGTTTACTACATGTTTGCTGTAAACTCAAATATAAGGAATGTTGCAATTTTGAAAACGATAAACCGAGAATTTCCAAGCTCAGTACCGCTTCTAGCTTTCATAATGGTCACAATCCCGCTCTAAGAACTCCGTGTAGAGGCAATGGTGTACTATACAGTTGATAAGAAACATCTCAAGCACTTTAAAAGTGTCTGAGTACTTTGCTTTAGGAAAAATATCATTTTAATTTCAGCATTTGCAGTCAGCGCTCTGGCATCGAACTGGGAACGTCTGGGCAAGCCATTCAACCCCCTGCTGGGAGAAACATATGAACTGGAGCGTCCTGAATTCAGGGCTGTTTGTGAACAGGTACGTAGATATTCTATGCATGGTTGAGACGAAAAGTTGTATGGTATGGTAAGTATGGTGGTTGAAGCTGTGATAGCTTAGTGGCAAGACCGTAGGACTGCTAAGTCAGAGGTCTTGAGTTCGATCCCCACGACACGCACCGACTTTTCGAATGTTGTGTGTGATTTAATAAATATCACAGCTTCCGTGTTTCGGAAGGCACGTAAAAATGTGGGTCCTGCGCCTGATCTCTCTCCGGTCGTGTCGGATTACCGTCCCACCGGGCTATGAGAGTAAAAGCAATAGAGAGTGCACTTGTGTTTGCGCACACGCTTGTGCACTATAATATGTCCTGCGTAGCTGGCTGGTGTCTTAGTAACACTGGCCGCCGTGGCCGAAATCGGTCCGGACATTATTATATTACATTATGGTAAACTCAGTAATACTACCTGTAAAATATATTTTTATGGGTTAATAACAACTGTTGCTTTTGCACTACCTGTAAAATATATTTTAACAAATGTTGAAAATAGGGTGTTTGTTTAAAGCACCATCAATACATGCATCGGGCACGACAAATTACATACCAAAGAATCTGGTACGTTGTACGTACTTACTCTTCGACTTTTATTTAATAAACAGCTTGCGCAACTAAAGTCAGTAACGTTTTGAAAGTGCCTGAAATGGTTTATTCAAAAACCTTTTGATTTTTGACGAACCCTTCGAAAAAATCTACTAAAAAATTAATGAACTTTTATAAACCTTCCTTTTCTTTATCACCAGGTGTCCCACCACCCCCCAGTGTCAGCGTTCCACGCAGACAGCCCCCACTTCGTGTTCCACGGCTCCGTGCACCCGAAGCTCAAGTTCTGCGGCAAGAGCGTCGAGATACAGCCCAAGGGACACGTCACTGTCGAGCTGCCGAGGTAACTGCTTTATACATATTACAGCTTTATGTGAGTGTTGTTTTTTCACGTGTTGGTTAGTTTGATGGTTGGCTCTTGAAAAAAGTGTCACAGAAATGACGGTCATATGCGGAAATTGAACGTGTAATACGGCTTTCGGTGTGCATGGTGTGTGTATTCATCGTTGACGACTCAGCAATGCATAACTTTTTTTTATTTTTCACGTTGCTAATTTGTTATTCAAATGGTGTCAAAAACTTCAACTTTTAGGGCAAGAGAATTCAATTGAATTGTGTTGTCGAAACTATAATAAGTTTGCAATTAATATCTGTAAGGACAAACTCGTACATTTCATAATGTTGAAACGATCTACTAGCCATAGAAACTCTACTGATGATGATGTTATTAGCTACCCTAGCCCAGAAAAAATGGTATTATTTTCATGTTCTAATACTGGCACAAAAGCCCTCTGAACCCGCATAAACGACCGCATTTGCAGACCGTGAAATAACACTAAATTTTTGCCATTAACATAAACTATACCCTATTCCAATACCGATAAAGTATATTTTTAAACTACCAGAACGTTGACAAGTAAAATATCTGGCTAGTCTGGAAGTTTAGGTAGGATTTTAAATTGAAAATTTACGCAAATATTTGGGAAGCAATTTGCTATTCGTTCGGATAACAAACGGCTTTAGTCCACCCGATACCTACTCTCATTATTTGAATTTTTTCTTTGGAGACAGTATTCTTGAGCCGAATTTTTGTGCAGATTAGGTAACTTTATTTGTTAATTGTTTAACAAATGGCTAGGTAGTTAGCAAAATGTTGTTATGTAGCTGGTGAGAAATGAGCAAAGCAATGTGAATTTGGGTCACGTTTATACACATAAAGTACGTAGAACTGTTTTTTTTTAGTATTGATAATTGAAAAAAAGTCGATTGTAGTTGTAATTCGGCAAAATCGTTTGTATTATTTGTCAATTTACCTAACTTAGATTGTCAGGGAACACTTAATATGTTTGTAATAAGTTCGTATAAGAGAAATGACTGGCACGCGACATACTCGTACAGTGAGTTTCATTTTTTTTAGGCATAAGTACGCAACGAATGAATGTGAAAGCAATGAGTGAATTAGTATATTGTGTAATCTCAAAGATTCATGCACCAGTATGAAACTTTTAGTTTTTTAGATATTTAGTCCATTATTAGATCTTGTCAACTTCACCAAAACTAGAAAACGCAAAAAGGTTTTTCTATCGAGTAAAAAGTAACGCCAAGATTGTTTACATTTAGTTATTTAACTTAACAAATAGAGTATAGAATAAATAAAAATTATTACTTATTTATCTTTTCCAGGTGGGGAGAAGCCTACACTTGGAGCAACGTGAACTGCTGCGTGCACAACGTGATCGTGGGCAAGCTGTGGATCGAACAGTTCGGAGCCATGGAGGTCACCTGCCACGGCGGCGCCGGCCTCAAAGCCAACCTCGTGTTCAAGCCCGCCGGCTTCAACAACCGGGACCTGCATAGAGTCGATGGCTTCATTGTTGATGCTAAGTAAGTGACCAGTATCGAGATCATCATCTTCCTGCCCTTCATCATCATCACTATCTTCCTGTCCTTATCCCATTTTACTTGGGGTCGACACAACATGTTCTTTTCCTCCATTCTCCCCTATCAGACGTCACACTATCATTTATTTATTTTTTTATTCATATCGTTCCTTATACCAATCAGTAAACCATATACTCAACCAGTATCGAAAATTGATTCAGATTGTTCGTTTGTTCTCCAATATCAATTCAGAATATTTTTATAATTTTAGAATGATATTTTTCCCAATTATTTGACTCAAGGAATTTAACACTTATTCTGCAGGGAATTTTAAAAACATTGAAAAGATATTCACGTAAAAAAAGTATTTGGGTATAACATAAATATTTGGCCCATATGGGATGAACTGGAGGTGTCGCAAACAGAGGTCATTTGCGTGATGACTTTTACCATTCAGCTGTCCATGCATTTTCTACATTAACACCATAAAACTAAACAAGAGATTTTTCACCTCCAGTAAGAAACGCATCAAGTTCCTGTACGGCAAGTGGACGGAGTACATAAAGTGCTGCAGTGCGGCGGCGTACGAGCAGTGGGCGAAGGAGAAGGGCGACGAGGCCTCCTCGCAGACACCCTCGCACACGCCCAAGAAGATGCTGGCCAAGCTCAACAGCTTCAAAGTTGGAGCGCTGCGGTCTATGTCTATACAAGATGTAAGTGTATCATGATCTTCAACAAATCGATAAATGTTAAGGAGGGACGTTAAAGCACAGAATAAACTAAATATTCTTGATTGTTGCTGCTTCTTCTTTCTGTGCCTGCTTAATTCTAGAGAATCTGTATTCTCCAGAATTAAGCAGGGATCAACGCCAGTTTAGCTTTACGTATTTATAACACAGGTGGTCTAACAGGCTTATATTAATGGAGATGAAGACAGCATTTTAATTAATTCACAAAAATACTGTTTAGTTTAATGGGATGTCAAAACTTTCCTTATAACGATATATTTATTATGTTATACTTGACTTCTTTATCTCTGGGTTGCAGCCAGACGATGCGGAGAACTCGGAGGATGTGCCGAAGTCGGACGACACGAACAACATCGACATCGCCGGCTCCGTCACGCTGTGGGAGGCCAGGCCACGACCAGCTACTAGCGCACAGGTAAGGATAGGTGTTAATAAGTTAAAGTGTAATGATTTGAACGTCTAAAGACAGGGGGAGGTACAATATTGTGTGTAAGGATTGATAGGTCCCCAAGGGCTGAATACTTTAGTTAGATAGTTAATCAATGTTTTCGTTTTAGATTTTTTTGTTACCATATTTTTCGAAACTTTAACAGTGTTTTTGGTTATTGCACGAAAATATCGGACTTATTCTTAACCATGTTCTTATCTTCCTTATGATTCTAAAACTCAACAATAATCTTCCATTTCCATGTTCTTCCAGTATTACCAGTTCACGGAATTCGCGATGTCCCTGAACGAGTTGGAGCGTGACATGAAGGGCCAGCTGTGCCCCACGGACAGCCGGCTGCGGCCCGACATCCGCCTGCTGGAGCAGGGCGAGATCGATGCCGCAGCCGCCGAGAAGACACGCCTCGAGGAGAAGCAGAGGACCGCCAGGAAACTGCTCAAGAAGAGCCCGGAAGCTTGGCAGCCCAGGTAACATGGGATTTTTGTAATTAGAAATTGCAAAAAACAAACACCATCTATGTTTTTGGTACGTTAAAGAATCCGTGAAGAAGGTGAAGAATCGGATGATGTGAAGGTTTGGTCAATCGTTGCAATAGCTCCCGTAGTACGTTTGTTCGGTGCGTGGTAATGGAGAACGTATCATTAAAGCACCGACCGCGGTTAATAGCGGCTGATGGCACATAAAAACTTTTCTTAGATGAGTTAATATTTTATTTTTCTTTATTGTATCACGTCATTTTATTGCTGTCGCTAATTATTCTTGTGGCGGCCATAAAAATGAGATTTAGTAACAAATAAATATTTAATTGACCTATCATTAGCCTCAAAAGTAAACGGTTAAATGGTTTAATGAGCAGTTCTTGGGTTATCCTAAAGTTGAACAACAAATTGGGCGTCCCTAACTTTCGTTTCCATATATTTTTGTGAGAATAATTTTAA
The DNA here is from genome assembly GCA_941860345.1 of Chrysodeixis includens. Taxonomy (NCBI): domain Eukaryota; kingdom Metazoa; phylum Arthropoda; class Insecta; order Lepidoptera; family Noctuidae; genus Chrysodeixis; species Chrysodeixis includens. The sequence continues at coordinate 487,063 of OW796091.1, read as the reverse complement.
CGACTTTCTTTTCATTTCAGGTGGTTCAGCCAAGGCACTAACCCCTACACCAAACAGGAGGACTGGCTCTACAACGGCGGCTACTGGGACCGCAACTACCAACACCTGAAAGACGTCGATATATTTTAAACCTTAACTACGTACAAATACGACTTGAATTACTATAACAGAATTTTGTTTTCGCTATACAGAATAAGCTATTGATATTTTTGTGCCAAATGTATTATTTACTGGCTGATTTCAATGTTCTAAGTTTAAACATTTGACTGTATTTGACAGTTGTTTTTCTTTTTAACTTTTATTGATAGAAAGAAGGTTGGAACGAAAAAGGGACACAATTAAAGCGAAATGGAGTATATTTTTAAGTTTGTGTGTATACCAAAGAGTATTTAAAATAATATTTATTCGTGGCTTTAGAAATATTTAAGTAGACGTTATTATTTATGAGTTTCGCATTTAATGTAGTACAAGGCAGTGTATAATGAATGGGAAGAATAAATAGTTAAATAAAACATGAGTGGAAGTAAGAAATACATGGCTAATGTGAAATAATACCTATTTAAGGTTAACTTACGATAAGAAAAGTGAAAGTTATACAGTAGTTAAATTTGCTTTAGTTAAAAATTTATTAATATTATTTAACATTTGTTTTTTATTTATTTTGATTAAATAAAAATGTAGAGTTATTAGTGCTAAATCCTTATTTATTCTACCAATAGCTAACTACATTTATAATTATTTTACTTACCTGTGAGCTAAGGCCTCAAAAATGTAAATAAGCAAATGGAAAACGTGAAAAAAATATTTGGATAAAAAATAAAATGTATTTAAAAAGTGGATATAAAATAAATATTGTAAAGTAGCGGACCAGGACGATATGGAGATATTATGAAAGATACATATTTTCATCGCGATTTGTGTTATATACGATGTAGTGGTTATTTAAGACTATTGCAGCCTAGGTTATTACAGTCTAGCCAGCCAGAGTAACACAGAGTATGCGTCAGCGATCCGTGACCCTTGCTTAGGTAGTAGAAGGACCCCGGGGTGTTTTTAGTCGGTGGGAGTCCGACATATCCCCACGCCGTGCCTTTGGCGTGGGTTGAAGTCATTAGCGTTCCTCCCCGAAAATAAATTATACCTGTACTAGGAATTCTTAAACAAAGACTTTTGTTTTTGAAGAAATGAGGCAGCATATATTATAATACGGTACGACCTATAGAAACATTGCCTGAAGATAATATATCTTGCTCGTACAATGCTAAAAGTCTTATTTTAGGACCTCAGAGTAAGGACGGTTGGTCTGGACGTCATATCGTAGGCCACAAAGTCTTAATTCTAAATTATATTCATGAAATAATTATAAATTAATTAAGTGTGCTTACGATGTGTAAGGTAGTTTAAGAGCAAAAACGCATACTTAAAACATGTATATTTTTATTCATCGCTAAATGTATAAATATTAATTTTATATTTAAATGAATATTAAAGCTGCGTTAGAAAATGCTTTCTTAATTCATTGTTGAAGTGTAAAATAAAATATAAAATTTGATTTGAAACTTGCCCCCGATACACTAAAGATGTGATGTCAATTATTAGTAAAATTGTATCGAGTAAATGTTGTGTCAAAAATATATTTACCTTTTAGTTAATTAATTTATAATAATTGCAAATATTTATGAATTAGAATATTTTTTGCCTACATGAATGGAGTCTTATAATAATAGTTATGTCTTTTGAAAAGCATTAAAATGATAAAAAATACATTATTATTTATGAGTCAGGGACTACGACTACCTCTTAAAGTAGGTAATATTAGCAGATCACGTCGTGTAGTACGCTGCTTTTTTTTTCGTGGGAAATCATCAAATGTATGCTGTAATGTTGTAAAATGCTGTAGCCATAACGGGCGGGGTGCCCGTTATGGCTACAGCAAGAGGGAGTGTCAGACATTTACTGACTAAAACCCACTATGTTCCACCTGGAGCCCTTTGAGTGCCGGGGTTGCGGTAACTCTCACGAACATCCCGCAGCCCCGGCAGAGTACGCAGCGTTACTTTCACAATGCAATAATATTACTTTAAGATTTGCTGGTAGACGGGCAATAAAGAAACTCGTTGCAAAATTTTGAACGAAGTTGGCATAAAATTTATGAAGGTGTAACTCGATATACTTAGTAATTAAGTTTTTGGCACAACATTTAAGTTTAGTAGTAGACCTTGTAAAATTACTGTAGAGTAATGCTTGTATGTGTAACAAATGTCGAAACTCATACAACATGGCAATTTGCATTCACATTTTTAGTTTCCAGTTTTTTGGAAGTTTATTTAGCCTTTGTTGGCCATTTTTTTTTAATTTTGAATACATCTGAGAAATGTTAAAAAATAAAACCAGCAAAATAAATTATTGCATCTGTTTAAAAATTACATAATTATGTATGTGATATTTTTTATGATTTGATAGTTAAAAAACTTACCTGTAAAAGTAAAAGTTTATCAGAGTTTAGTTTCAAACTTCTTTTTAAGTTAGTTATTGTATACGAGAAAATGGTTTTTCAGTTGTATTACAAAGTATCATACCATGTTGTACCTAGTAAGTCTCTATTGCAATGATATTATAGGTCAGTGGTAGGCATTTATGTGGAAATATATAATAAAATATATGAGTAGCTTTAACATATTGATGTCGCTGTAATATAGCATTAGATGCGGTAAGCGGGATGCACCTTGATCACCATACTTTAAATACCCTGATAACACCGACTGTTTTTTTCTTTCGTGGGTATTCATCAAATGACCCCGCCCGCTGTGGGTGCAGCGGGAGCGAATGTCAGACTTTTACTGACTAAAACCCACTATGTTCTTCCTGGAGCCCTTTGAGTGCCGGGTGAGCGGTAACTCTTACGAATATCCCGCAGCCCCGGCAATATTGTCAACTCTGATAGCGCCTTTGTTGTTTTCGTGGAAACGAGACGGAGCATTACACAACGTGATGCCGTAAAGCACTGTCCTTCTTTCACATTAGCAACAGTGTTACTTAGTACTAGAGGTGATAGGCCCGCAGATGAAATATAAAAAAAACGTTAACAACGGAAAGAAAAGGAATATATTTTAGCTGATGAACGTGCATTACTTTGGTATCTAATATAAACGCCAGCAAGGCTTTAATTAAAAAAATCAAGTTTAATTAGCAAAGTTATAACTTCTAAATCGTTAGCAAAAATAACATAGATATTTTGCACTAAAATTATTTGTGAGAAATTGTAAAATTTTGCGTAGGTAATATTTGTAAGTTGTATTATAATTAAAAAATAATATATCTAGTCGGTTTTAGGATGAAAGCACATAAACTGGAAATGGCATATAGTTATCACGATTTTAGTACATTCGTAGCTAAAATCGTCAATAGATTCTTGTTTATACCTACGTTAATGTTAGCATGCGGATAACAACTTAAATACGTAAGTAATTAGGTCATATTTTCATTGCTGTTTTAGGAGAATATTGTGTTAAAATTTATGTATAAGGACCTTCATACATTTCACATTGCAAGTCTCCGATATCCGTCGTGTTTTGTCTCTAGCAATGCGTACCCATATACAAACTCTTTATGAGTTTAGATGGCAGAAGTCGCTTGGAGACTTAAGGTTCAGCGTACACTGATGGAAGTGCAGCGAAGAGCAATTCTCTTAATCCTCAATAGCTTTTCGTTGCACCTCCAGTGTGCGCTAGGCGTAAGAAGTCGTTTCGGAGACAAGCGTCATGAAAAAAGACCCTTAATAATAAATTGTTATATCCAGTAAATGTGCTTCTAATGTAAAGACAAGCTATTTTGTAAAAAAAAAACATAATCAGTTGTTACGTAAAGTAGTACTTAGTGGAATTTAGATAATATTACTTTGAAAAGGTTCCAAACTCCATGGTTTATCCGAGTTTTATTTATTAAGGTTCCTATGCTTTTTTGAGTATAACTTTGACACTTGATCAACTAAGTTGATGTAAATGTGAGGTCACTTTAAGTGATTTTTGTAAAGTAGTGTGTTTGCCTTCAATTGTATTAAAGTGCTAAAGGATCTTTTAGCACGTGGCTGAAATCGAAATTAATGACTTCATATTCATAAAGCATCAGTTTTTAAAGACAATTGAGTTGATTTTTGTTGCGAATATGCACGGCAACAATTTTATATTATGTTAATGTCATCCACGTGTCAAAAGATCCTTTTAGCTCTATAGTTGAAGCTGTGTTGACAAATAGCACCATCTTTGCAGTGAGAAGAGAATGTAAATATCTAATACACACAGAATAGGGGGATGCTCGTTATATCGAGACAAAGAAACGTTCTGACTGGCGATTTACTGCCAAAAATTGACTGTCATGGTTTGGTCTCACCTGACCCAAGTAACTTTAAACATAACATGAAGTTGGGTAAAAAGGTGAAGTAAAAAACGTCGAATACGTAAATTATTCTCATTTTATACAAAATCCTGTACACTTCCAATAAAAAAGAAAATTGATTAAGAACACTTGCTTTTAAAATAGTTCCTATAATGCACAGAATTCCGACTTCCAATGAAGAAACTTTTGTATTTTAAGTAGTTGTATAACTTTGCTTTCGATATTTTGATAATAATAAGACGTTTGCTGTTACCATAAAACGATAACGAAAACGACGAGGCCCTAATATTTTTGGAATTATTTTGAAGCAATTATCCCAGACTACGTCAAAATGTATTTTTTTTCGTATTTTGTATTTCTTCTCTTCCCTTCTCTACCTGCGATTAACTAGTCGTGTGCGTATAGGTTGATAATATGTATATGATCATAAAACGCCACTAAAGCACTATACTCTATGAACACGTTTTCGTAGACTTCGTATGTACTTCTTTTCTGGTCTAAGCTCAAAACTATGAAATTTTGATAGTAAATAATTTCATATAGTTTTATGGTGACAGCGAATGTCGTCAATACGGTGATTATACGCCAAAATGTCTGTAGGACCCGTGTAGGTAAGTACGTAGCAGAAACTGTACATTTTAAATGTGAATAATCAAATGTAAACTTTGAATAAATAGATTGTGAATTTATTTTGGCATTTTATTATGAACCTTCTGATTTAAGATACTTTATTATCATGTAATTCAGTCTCTTCATTTTTGTAATTTTTTTTTTCTTATTGCATTATAAAATGTATGTCTGGCCCGCATTCCAAAAATGAGTTAACCGTTAATCTTCTCGCATTTTTTTAACTCCCTGTCCGTCTCGTTATTTTATGAAGACAAATAAGTGTCTGTAGCGTATCTATCTGCGTTTCCCTTTCACCCGATCAGCTAACGGGCCAAGAAGAAGACGGGCGTCGTCCTGCGCGTCCGTTCTTACGAGGAGTAAGGGTTGGGCTCTTTACACCTAGCCCTCAAGAAGGAGGCTTTCAGGACTTAAGCCAGTTAAGGTCTAGCAGAGCATATGCAAGCGACCCCGTGACTCTGGCTTAGGTAGTATAAGGGGCCCGGGGTGTTTTTAGTCGGTGGGAGTTCGACATATTCCTGCGCTGTGCCCTCCGTGTCTTTTGAAGTCATTAGCTTTTCATCCCGGCCAACAATAAAAAGGTATAGGTAAGTAGGTAACAAAGAAAAAAAAACAAATAAGTATATTATGTAACTTTTTTTGTGTCACATTCAAAAACAATTGCACGCAGCTTCACTATCCTATGTAACAAGCATTCGTACCTCAAACATTTAACAGCAGAATATAGAAAATAATAGTGGCCATAAACTTTGTTTAATTTACACAAACGATAAACTGTATTTTATAATAATTGAAATAAAAGCTTAATTTCATACTTAAACGATATTTAATAACGGTTTACTCACGCGTATTTATCGGGATAGCCCGACTAATTTCATAGTTCCATAAAAAGTATTTAAAACGTCACTTAGTCAAAAGACACCTTTAAGTGTCATGCTGACTAACGACATCACGGTAAAGTGGAATGTAGAGACAAATTAATTTGATTGACAATTATTTGTATTAAATTAAACAAAGTTAAGAAATGACCACTTTAGAATATAATGATAAACTTAAATATACATATTTTATCCTGTTTTAATTCACTGTTTTACTTACGATGGCACTCAGAAATTCAGTATTCATCACAATATGGATAATTATTTGTGTATTTACAATACTAATCATAAGTTAGCATTTAACCTGTTAAAAAAAAGCTTTAATAAATCTATTTCTAAGTTTTGTTGAAAAAAAGTTTCCTAATATTATCATTTTTGTGATAATATTAAGAAACATTTAACAACTTGAGTTTAGTTGTGTATATAAAATGGTACAAGTCTTATATACAGATATAAAAATATATTACATATATACTAATTCATAGAATAGTATATGTAGTATATAAATGTGGAGATTTACACAAAGGCAAGATTTATTAGTATACAAAAACATTCAAAACATATAAATCTAGGCACATATATCACTTAATCGCATTGTTTGACTTTTATACTTATATACTATACTAATATTGAAATAAGTATGAAACTAAAGGCCGAATAATGAAACGTCACCTCATCGCCTTTAAGTATCATGTTGACTCTGTCACTTAAAGGTGGAAATTAGTGACAGATATACGATTACGTACTCTTAAAAGCGTTGTAAAGTTGCGTTTCAGTATTCGGGGTTTAAACCTATATTTAAATTTAAAATGGTTTCAGTACAAAATAGACTTATTATCACATCTTAAAAGGACGTTAGGCAATTTAATTTGATTAATATTTTTACGCAAAATATATAAACATAAATGTAATACATATACACATAAATATAGATGTATAAACAGGTTAAATAAAAAAAAACAGCTAAATATAAAACATAACTAATATACTATACAAGCAAAACAGTAAAAAAAATATTTAATATATTGCCTAACGTACAATTATAAAAAAAATAATCACGTCAAAAATAAAATACTAATCAAAACGTGAATTGGGTTGTTATCTATCTTAATATCGAAACATAATTTTAAAAGTCGAATGTGTTCATCTAAACTGCATAAATATAAATTAAGAACCTTAAAAAAGTATTAATATTGTCCTTAATTTAAAAACATTTACTTTTAATCCGGTATTTAAATCGGCAAACACACAATTATTGTGATATGTGCTAATATTTGTGTAAAATCATAAAAACACGCAAAACAAATAAATTAGGGCTTGTTTAATTATTACCCTTTTTTAATAAGGTTTTACCCGCAGTAGGTTTTTTGACCAACTGACCTTGCTGGGTCAAAAATATTTTTTTTTATAACGGGCCATATTTTTGGCCATAATTTAAAATATGTTTTATTTAGCATCTGATTTCTAAATAGGCTTTTTAACCTATTTTATTGGTCCTTGTGACTTTAGACCTGATATTATTTTTATGTGTTTTAGGGTTGAATTCCCTGAACAATGTAATAAGGGAATTATTTAGGTTTTTATTTGTTATTTATGTATGCGCTTCGAGTCCTGAGTCTAAGAAGTCCTTTAGGTATAACGGGACCGATCTCGGGAAAGCTCTGCAGATCTGGAACAAAAAAAAAATGAAAAGTTTAGTATTTTAGCTTTTTCCGCGGTTTCGCCTGCGTGAATATCTATAATCTCTGAAAAATGAACCTAGTACCTATTTTTATGCCAAATAAATAATTATGCTGTCATAAATAAGAACATGATATAACGTAAGAAACTTTTAAATTTTTATTGGAGTTAGTCCTTGTCAATAACTAATTTACGCAATCAGTTTTCAATGTTCTAGACTAATTTTAGATAGACGTTAGTCACGTCCAAATACAGTATGAAATTCGGCAACAATATTTAAGCCTGAAATAACAAACTCTTTATTTTTATTCCAATAAGAGTTCGAGCTAAAAGCATGAAGCAAGTAACCTCAAAAGCTAAAAAATCATATTATCACCCAATAATAAACTAACATGATGCCGCTTCAATCACGCCATATTTTTTGTTTAATTCATATTTATTCTCTATTCTTTATTTTTTAATCTGGGTTGTATCGTAACAGATGTTTTCATTACTACTAATGTCAGAAGTCATTAAGTTATGTATGGGTGATAGAACCGGTTGTTCAGTGACAGCAAACGTGTTTAGTGTTCAGTGTCACGGGTGCTGGCTCCTAGACTTGTAAGTCTAGGAGGTACAAGGACGTCGGGTAAAACCTGAGCCGTGGGTCGGCCTAAACTGACCCAGGCAAAACCTGAACTGACGACCTGAACTGACCTGACTGGGTTAAAGTGTTTTTATTGTGGCTATGTATCGACTGCATCGCTTCTAACGGGTCTTAAAGCCCCCACACATAAACACGATACGACGTCGCGTCGCGCAACGACGCAGTACTTCAGCTCGTTGTGTTGTGTCTGAAGGAGATGATAAACTCGGAAGCCGCAACGATGTTAATCACAAAAAAAAGAAAGGAGAAGTAGATAACGAAAATCGCGTTGTACGACGCTAAAAGTAAAATACTAAGTAAAATGGTACTAACTATCGTGATGATGATTCATACTTAAACGATATAATGGTTAACTCACGCGTATTTATCGGGATAGCTAGTAGAGAGTAGAAGACTAGAATAGTAGTAGTAGAGTCGAACAGTTCAACTCGCGACCCCGCCGCCGCGTCAGCTCATGATTAAGGACTCCGGTTGGGTCCGAAACTAGTCGGGCTATCCCGATAAATACTCGTGAGTAAACCGTTATAACGTTTAAGTAGGAAGATGATGATGAAGTAGAAAAAATATATCCGACTTACCATGTTAATATAGTAGAGAGAGCTAGGGATGGTGATCTCGTAGTAGTTCCTCCTCACAGCGTCCACGATACTGTCGGCGGCCTCCTGCGGCGTCAGGATCTTCAGGAGCGACGGGAACTTGATCTTAGGGTTCTTGCACAGACCAGTGTCCACTATGTACGGGCAGATCACTGTTAGTTTAATCTGAAAGGAATAGGTAAGTGTGAGGATTTTGTAGCTTAGGAAAGACTTGAATTTGATTGTAATTTGTCGAACAATTTTCGAACATCGTCTTCATCAGTCAGTTGTATAGTTCATAGCTGGATATAGATTAGCTTTCTTCCAAGGTATGCTGAATGTAGTCGGAGCCGTTGATGCTTTATAAGATGCAAGATAATGAAGCCAGAAGATATGCAATCGTAGGTTTTTAATGCAAAAATACAGCGACTTAGCGCTTCCTTACTTTTTATAGTTAAGTGGCACAGACAAAAAGGTTAATTTGAAAGTTGTTTTGGTTTTTAAACCTGCATATTTGATTACAATTTGATTGTGTTTAGTTATACTAACGACAAATACGTATTTTTTTATGATAATTACTTAAAATAATTCTGTATCATTCCTAAAGTTCAAGGTTTCAATACCGTATACAAAGCAAACAATTTTATTATTGACGAATGCAATGATTTGAATTTCAAAAAAGTTACCTATTTTCCTTCCATTTTATTTGTTTGTTAGTTTAAAACAAATTAATTTACTAAATTTGGTATTTTTGTGCACGCGATTTGAATGTTTTTGATACCCTACTGGTGTAGGTAACTGTATACACTTTTGGTACCCCCATGGCACAAGGTTTGCTGTGAGAGTCATATGGTGTAAAGTAATCAGTGCATTTTCCATATTAAAAATTATAACAGCTATATTGTTTTTTTTGTGAAGCCTACATAAGATCCCACTGCTAGGCAAAGTCCTCCCCTTTATCCTTCCAAATCTCCCTATCTTTTGCAATTTATAGCCACGTGTGACCTGCATACCTGTTCTATTGGTTATTAATAAAATTAATGTTTAACTTACTCCACTGTAGTCCTTCAGCTTGTCTTCTCTGAGTTCCTCATGCAGAGCCTCCATGAGTCCTCTGACAGCGAACTTGGTGGCGCAGTAGGGCACGAGGTTGCGGAGCCCGACCACGCCGGCCATGGACGACATGGCCACGATGTGACCGTGGTTACGCTCCATCATAGATGGTAGGAACGCTTGGAGGAGCTGGAAGATATTTGTGAATGGGTGAGTGGTTTTACGAGTAGCTAAAAACCCCTCAACAACTTTTCCATGTCTTACAAACTCTAATATAGCTGTATTGTCCAATGTGTCTTGACCGATTTTGGCCACAGCGGCTAGTGTTACTATGACACCAGCCAACTACGCTGGACATAATATAGTGCACAAGCGTGTGCGCAAACACAGATGCACTCTCTGTTCCTTTACTCTCATAGCCCGATGGGACGGCAATCCGACACGACCGGAGAGAGTTCAGAAACAGCTGTATTAGACACCGTAATACATGGGAAAGTTGTTGAATTTGCTTGCCATCATATGGAGGTCCAGTATTTTTTTTTGTGTTTTGAACTGAACTTGGAAATTTAGTCCTTTTAGTCGTTATGATAGAGTCAGATTTGCTTTTGACAAGCATTATTTGTTTTAAACTTGTTGGAATTTTTCCGGATCAAAAATTTGGTCAGATACCAAAAAATTTTTTTTTTTTTTGGGTTGGTGTTTGACCTTGCAAACGGGTTTTTATTTCATTAAACAAGATCTAAAATAAGACGTGAGTTGGTACACTAGCTTTGAAAAAAAAAACAAATTTGCGGAATAAGCAATACATGTTCACATGTTATTATGTGGATTGATGTGTTCTTGCTTTAGAAAAAAGTGGTTAGATATAATAAGTAATCCAAATCGTTTTGACTTTGACGTGAGCTTTTATCTTTTTACCCGTAATCACATACATAGACGAAAAAAAAACGTGTATTTGGTCCGCATCCTGTTTTTACTTTTGTTATACCCCAGCCCCTTCATTTATCAGCACCGTAGGATCGTTAACATACTCTACACATATTTCTCACTTACCCACAAATGCGCGAGGATGTTAACTTCGAAGGTGGCGCGGATTTCCTTCTCGGAAGTATCCAGCAGCGGCCTGCACGGCATGATGCCCGCGTTGTTCACCAGCATGGTCACCTCGCCCACCTCGCGGCGGATCTTCTCCGCTAGCACGCTGATGGCTGCGCGGTCTGTTACGTCGCATCTAGAACATCATCATTATCATATATCTGTTCACTGTTGAACTGAGAACCCCCTCTAAAAGCGCCAAAGATCTGAATATTTTTCTTTTTTTGAAAAACGACTTCCACACTAAGGAATTTAATCCTTGCATCGCGGGAGTTTCACAGACATTCAGATTACATGCACAGAGATACCCAGACTCAGAACAAGCATTTGTGTAACGCACAAACTATTGGAACCGAACTACTTGCAGTGCAAAAGGAATATATTCTCTGTTGGTAAGACATTTTTTTATTTTTATTTCTACATTAAAAACCTACAATAGTAATTTATTTGTTAAAAGTTTAGGTAAATTACACTGGTAATATAATAAGGCGTGAGGCGAATTTATATTGTTAAATTATACGGCGCCGGGTAAATAAACTGTATAAACAGTAAACTTATGAATTATGCCACTTATTTTTAATTATGCAAAATTAAAAATCCATGAAATAATGATTTTAACCCCTAATTAATTTGTAATTTAGTGGTCATCACTGAACAAATTGCCAAATATTATATTTCCCGTCGATTTTACCTTAAAGTAAACGAATACAAAATCAAGTTTTAAATTAAAGTTAAGGAGGTGTGAAATATACCACGAGCAAAAACATTTATTTACGGTACGTGATGGTATTCAAAGAGTAAACAATGACTGACATAAAGTTTAGGTTTAAGTACAAATTACGATTGAAATACATATTGGACGGGCTGTTTTGTACATCGAACATTATTGCCAACGCCAGCGTGTGCTCTTAATCAATACTTTGGCCTTTAAATGTATAATTTCAACTCGATCAAGTTCGATTGTAAAATAACGAAACAAACAATTTTTTTTTCTAAAAAGTAAGACAAACAAAACTATTGTTATGTTTTCGTACACTACATTGATTTTTTCTAATATGGCAATAAAATTATATGTAGAACCTGAATTTTAGCCTTGATAATTATATTATTAATCCCATGTCGCTAGAAACCGGTTATAATTAGATGTGATTAATAACCGTAGTTGCTGTTGGTAAAAATATTACCTATCTGGCCTTAGTCAATGAAAACCTTCAGACGACTACAAAGTAAAAAATCTTCTAATCAAATGATTATGTATCCATTGCAACTACACCTTGACCGTCACTTTGATAATCTTTAAGAGTCCACGACGAACACTGTAAAATCAAAAGTCTAAATCAGATTTTCAAAGTACGAGAAATTTTCAGTGATAGGTAGAAATTGGCATCAAAATTATACTTATTTTTTTTTTTAAACGGGTCATCCGCATTTAGCATCAGGAAGGCTTTGAGTACCGGACCAAGCAAATTAATTTCAGGGGCCATACATACTTTGTTATTAATTGCACTGTGGCATTGCGTAGTTGTTTTGAAAATCTTCTTGTATTAACAAGCTCCTGTAACTAACCATACGAAGATCTGATAGTATCTATAGCAACATTTTGCTGACCGTATTTCAAGTCAAGTTTGTTTGTAAATCTCATTTCTTGCAGCATCACTATTGATCTTAATCTGAATCTGAGTATTGACTTATATCAATATTTACGTACTTATCAAAGAAGTATTACTTATATATTTCCGTGTATGGATGATGTTCATCATGTTTATATGTTATGCATATTCGATGTATTCATGATAATTATGCGTATCAAGTGCCAACGAGTGCTCTTAAAGGCCTTCAACGCTAAAGAACAAAGGTACAGAAACGACGCCAACAATAAACCATGATTTATTTAAAAGAATTATTGATTGTCTTGCCTTGACTAAGGCTAATCTCTGGCCTTGACTTAAAGATATTCTATCAATGAAGATCATCGTTAAAAGAGGTTTTATATGGCATTTTAGATTCTTGCTTACCACATTGACAGAACTAGAAAAGTCTACAATATCTACATGATACAGAAAATAACGCGATTAAAAATAAATAGGATTTTTTACCTTCTTGTAGTTTAGGTACCTTTATTATAGGTTTTAATTTAAACACTATCGAATTTGATAGAATTTTAAGATTATAATTTATTCAACATCATTTTATGTACCAAACAATATAATAATTTAAAAAAATAATGTACGATTATTCCATAAATACAAACTAATGTACTCGTTCCTTTGTTAATATCATAAATTAATTACTTAGCAAAAGACAAAGTTTAATCTTATGACCTGGTTCTATCATAAATAACTTTAAAGGACATTTCAAATTAAGTTACGTCTTTGCCCTTGGTTTAAAAAAAGTTTATTAAAACTACAAAATCTACCTTAACCTATAATCAAGAAAAACAAAATGACATAATTGCACAATGCACATTAATTGAAAAATAATAATACGCCTAAAACCTTTAGTATGCCCGTGGGCCCTGACCTTCGTTGTTTTTCAAATTATAATTATCATAAGGAAGTTAGATACGGTATGCACTCAGTAAGAAAAAAGTAAAGGTTACATATTTTTGGAGAATTAATACGTTATTAGTTCTAATTAGATTTTTTTTTAACTGCACTTTACGTTTTCGTTACGAGTATGCAAATTAAGTCGTACTAATTACAAGAATTTGATCACCGTAGCACTAGTAGATACCTCGAAAGGAATCAATCAGAACAAATTTATTTCCTACAATATCCACGCAAACCTTAAAAAACATATAGTAATTTAAGTAGGTACTTACTCAAATCTATGGGCCTTTCCCTTCTGTTCCTTGATCAGGTCGACGGTCTCCTGGTTGCCAGTAGGGTTGATATCCACACAGACTATAGTCCCTCCAAGCCTTGCGAAGCGGAGAGCAGTTTCCCTTCCCATGCCGTGACCAGCGCCAGTTATCTAGGACACGAGAAATCGTTGATTTTATTAGAAAGAAGAGATCTAGGCAGCTAGACTTTTCGAAAGGAGGAGGTCTCAATTCGTCTTCACTTTTTCTGTTTTCTTTTTTCGGTGTGTTTACGATCCACCAGCATGAAAAACAGTTAAAGAATGATGTGTGAGTGCGTTTTCAATATTTGACAACGATATGTGTATTGTTGTGGAGCTTATTTATTATTTAAATAGTGGTGCTCACTTACAACACAATACGATTTACTATCATCCACAATTTTTGACAGTGGCGATAGATTGTTAAATTAATACTACATAGCGGATATATTAGAAACAGCTGGGGACAACGTCACATAGTGGGAATACACTATAAAGTTTAGAGTAAAGTATGACTAATAGCTTAGATTGTTTTTGTCAAGGATATTTTCTGATCTTTAACTCTGAGTGTTAAAACAATTTTCCTCTTAAGATACGTTGACTGGCATAAATAGTGGGGTGATTAGCTAAGATTGAATCGCTAGATGACAGTAACTTTTTATTCCCACATAATTATAGCTAATTCTATCAATTCTATTGTACCTACATTATTACAAGTGTGAACTATGGACATGGTTATAAGGATATTCGTTAATTTACGTTTTCGAAGATTACTTTGCCAATGCCTACATTATATAAAATGAAAATACTAGGTAAGTTCGACGAAGTAAACATCACCAACACGTTGCGTTCCACTGCTGGATATAGGCGTTATCGAGGTGATAATTCGGCGATCGAATGTGATCAGTAACGGTACGTTCACACGGCGTTGAGAGTTTCTTCCACCGAATCGGTTTTTTGCAGGATTCGGTTTAGTGGCAACAGTATTTCAATGAATGAGTTCACACATGCATTCGGTTTTTGTCGTATCTTGAAACCGAATGCATGTGTGAACTCATTCATTGAAATACTGTAAGGCGGGACAAACATAAGGTATGTAAGACCAAGAGTCATCGCAGACTTTCCGTGCTGTTTACCAAATTTTCTTTCAAAATTATCTGCAGAAGCGTCAAGGATGCGAAAAGGGCATGGATGAGACGGGGAACAATTTTGTCAGTTGTCTTAGATCTAATATTACTATAGTCAAGTAATTACCATAATAATCTCTCCATTGACGCTCTTGGGCTCCGGCGGCACGACGAGCTGGTAGAGGCAGTGAAGCCAGGTGGCCGTCATCTTGATGTAGAGCACCAGGATCTCCAGGGCAAGCGCGATGCCGTTGTACACCTTCATCGCTATTCCTTGTTCGTCAGTCCTGGGCAAAAAGGAAAAATAACTTGATATTAGCAAATATTTAAACCTTAGTCATCCTCGAGCTTGTGCATTCTGGTTGATTGCAGTCACGAAAGAAATATCGCATAAGAAATCAACTGGAACTGTTCAGTCGTGGTCATGTTTTTGCTCGTGACTGTACACCCAAGTCACCCAAGATTGTTACCGAGAGTTTATATCTTAGAAAAAAAAATATGATTTAGAGATTGTAACTCCAATTCAGAAGCGGCTTAAAGCTATCTGTCTAACATAAAATTGGCTTATACTTTTGGGTACAGGCTTTTTTTCTATACAGAGAATGATTTAACAACTGAACATTGATCACAAGACAGGTCGACATTAGTAGTTAATAATAATCATATATTTTTTTCTCTAGGATTTAAAACTTGTTTACAAGGTGACTATGCCAAAGTCCACTTAACAGTAATTAACAATTATAAAATGTTGATACGGCGGCAAAACCACAGCACAATTATGCTAACACTTACTTGACTTAGAATGTTTCATAAAGAAGATAATTTTTGTCTCCAAGCGATTTCCTCTAATACCAAGCCACAGTCGTTCTCGGGTTGGATTAAAAACTCAATACTTTATTTGCTGTTAACAATGTATACAAAGGTCTTACCTAAAGTAAGTAACAAATCTGAATCCTGTCGGGCACGGCAAAAGTGGGACAAGAGAGGGCAATACGAAATCATAATGCTAACTCTTAAGCTTATTTATAAAGTTCGTAGCCAACTGAACTCCTATACGAATGCTGCTGTAAAAGTATTTATGTATATCGAATTAATTGTCTTAGTCTTGTTGAAAGACTTTATAGAGAAGGTACTAAAGTAACATCAACATAAACTGCACGGATAGCCGAGTGGTACAGATCACCACGCCAATTACCACTTTACGCGAGCTGTCGCGGTATTGAGCCCCGCGTAGGACAAGAATTTGTGCGATCCACAAAGGCTTGTTCTGAGTCTGGGTGTGTGTTTGAACATTTTAGTCGTGTATGCGTATCTTAGGCTGTATATCCCTAACAGGCAAACTGTTAGGAGCCGACTGAGTTTGTTCGGAAGCTAACAGTTTTCCTATACGGGACACAGCCTTATGATTAAAGCTACATCCGAGACCTACGGGCTTTAATTCTGTTACCAGGTTTTACATCAATTATATGATTCGAAGAAAAATGGTGGACTATGATACATGACTGTATAAAATTATGCTTAGCCGAGTTTACGATAGCAAAAAGTCACATTAGATATGAATCATTTTCCTTATGTAAACCTACGTGAAAAAATTTTTACTGTCTGTTCAAGGTAAACTATGATAGTTAGTTAGCTACGATAAAAGCTGGTTCTGACAAGAATAATGACTTAAATAATTAACTAACTTAAATGTACATTTAAAAAAAATGTCTTATTCCTTGATAAGTTTTAATTACATCACGGTACTATAAATGTATTTGTATTCACAATTTAAAATAATATTAGGTATGTACATAACTAATTTCAAGTTAGTATTATGACTCATTTTGCAGCGCAATGAACCTTCTTTTAATTTATGAAAATATATCAAAAGTTTTTTTTTCGACTATAGGCCACACACGTGTAAGCAGGTACGATACAAAAAAAAGCAGATCTTTATAATATTATTAACAAATAGACTCACTGAGTTGCTATTGTGTTATTAGGTGATAAAACAGGCTTGACAGCCTATAGATGAACATTTCAATGAAATATACTGACATTATTTGCCTATTATTATAATATCTAAACCAATCCATCAACCTTGTAAATAAAACAGTTTGAAACGAATTTAATCGCGACTTTTATTTAATTTTTAGTTACATTTATTTCGACCCCATTGTTTGAGTCACGCCTCGGGTGATACTCAAAATAAAATCTAAATAATTAGCCCCAAATTGTTATTCACTTCAATAGTATAATTTTCAATGTCTAAGGGTCTACACACACAAGTGTCAACAATATGACACTTGTGTGTGTAGTGTGTGTTTGATAATTATACTCAACATCCCCAACGCCATCTAGTCTCAAATTAAGTATACGTGAGTAACGTGTGCTATGAGTACTGTATACACTGTGTATATTTGTATATTTTTGAATACATACATATTATAGATAAATTACACCCAGATGCAGAAAAAATGATCGTGCTTTTCACACATTTATCCTGAATGCGAATCGAACCCACGACCTTTGGTATAGCAGTCAGGGCCACTAACCACGAGACCAACAGGCCCGTTAATATGTGCCGACGAAGCGCTCTAAGATTTTTTCGCCAGAAGTATTGATATATTTCCGGATCATTAATTGTTAAATACATTTTGATTTCCACGCCTAACACCAAGCATTAATAATAAAATAAAGTTAAATAAAATAATTATAATAATAACGAGTAAACATACTCTGTAATGCATCTGTTTCATTCTTACGCTACTTTTTAACAGATTATACTACCTACTTTAAAAACGTATAATTAATACTTTACATATACGTTGTGTATATTAACCCTAACCGCATTAAAATCAGCAATCATTATACATTGACCTACCTATTACATTAAATAGCTACACCATCATGTATTTAAGTGAATCAAGCACAGAGGAAGTCAGCCATTACAAATCATAGGTTAATAATATGTTGATATCGTAGTACTTATATTCTATTTGTTTCCATGACCATGGCCAACTTTATTACACAATTGACAATGGATAGCTTTCCATTGGGATGGATTCAATGGGATAGCTTATCGTTGCCTCATTAAAATAATTAAAGGCTCATTTAGAAGAAACGAGAACTATCGAGTTGTGATACATTAACTGTTGGACATGAATGTGGATGATTATATTGTGGAAGAGGACGACCAAATAAACGATGGATGGATTGTGTGAAAGATGATACGTCAGATTGGAACGTGTGGAAGTAGAAGATATGCTGCGCCGTCCCCAAATAATAATTAGGATAAAGGGCAGGGGGAAAATGATAACGATACGTTGCATGATGCCTTATTACTTTTGATACTCGATCTACGCGACTACGCAATGTATATTAACTGGCATGATATTGCATGCCTCGTCTATATGAGCCTTAGAAGTACAAGTAAGTGCATATAATGGGATTTTTTAATATAAAGAATGTATTACAAGGCTGATGGTTATCAAAAAGAAAGAATTACACCATATCCTAAGTTCTATGGTGACATGATCTTGATGTGTAATACATTTATAATTAATATTGTTAGCCTTGTCTGCTTAGCTTAACATTTACGTAATGCGTTAATAATAAATGTATTGAATGTCAGGTGCCATAGTTTTGCATAGTGACTGAAATACTTCCACTTAACAAATCTTAGCAATAGCCTAAATTTTCATCTCCATAATTTACAATAGTTCTGTAGCTACCTTGGGCTGTCCACATCTGTTCTTCCATAAAGCAGGGGTAGATGGCCCTTGGTAGATGCCCCATCACATTTAAGATTAAAGTTCTCAACAGGGCCTCTGAATTTTGGACCTGTGCCTCACAGATTATTTGTCACGTGGACTCATATGCCACTTAGCTATTGTAAGCCATTCAAAAAATAAATCTTGACACAACTAACCTACTCAAAATTTGTACAGCAATAAGTTGCATACGATCAGTTTATATCGAACTTGAAATACTTATTTTACTTTCTGCTACAGTTTTATCAATGAATTTTCTTAACTGATCGCACTTTCTGAAAACACATAAAGACTCGCCAATATGTATGGCATATGTATGGTAAGCAGTCAAAGCCTACGTTCATTCTTAATGCACAGAACACTTAAAAAAAGTGACAGTCGGTCCCACAAATCAGTATCATCTACCTTTTTAAAACCAAACTGTCTATTTACAATCACATTAGTGCTAATAGTTAAAGCAAAACATACCAACATAAGCAACTGACATTGAGATTTACAATTTAGCAATTATACCACCTATTTCGCAGCGCGGTTGGGTAAGGTCTATCATTGCTTCAACTAACATTCCGATTATGCAAATAAATAAAACACTGATGAAGAATTTCTTCGACCTCAGATGCCCGTGAAACATCATAAATTAATTATTTTGATTTAATTGTGAGTAACTGAACTGGTTTAATAATGAGCTGAAATTTTTAAAACAGCAGGGTCACGATATAAAACTTAAATCATATTAAGTAGTCTAAAAAAATTGCGGGACCTAACGCAGTTGGGTAAAAAGAAAAAAAAATACCAGAAAAAGTTGCTAACATTGGTTTCTATTTCTAAAAAAAACTTTATTATTGCATTAGTCCTTCAACAACAACGAATTTCTATTATTTCTGTAACAGCATTCATGAACACAATTCTTGTTTGAAACTCATTCAGTAGCTCGACCGGCGATAAGACTGATAACAATTTCATTACCAGTCGGTTCATTATCAATTAACAAACGCCGTCAATGTACCGTGGGGTACTAACAGGACGACGCATTGATAAAGAATAACACATTTTAGCATCGATAATAAACAACAAAAAGGGTGGATTAAAGTCTGTACATACATGTTATATCTACATATTTCTTTTTTGTGAATAGCTAGTATTAGTATTTATGCCGCGTTTGACATTGAACTTTAACAATGTAATAATTATGCGACAAGTTTCAGTTTTTGACTCAGGTTTTCGTTAAGTATTAAGCTACTAAACTAAAAACAACTAAAAAAAATAAGTAGATATTTGTATTTAAAATAGGTGATTATATTCATTGTATTTTTGTAGTTACCTACAAAAATAATAATGGACGTAGTAAACTTTTAAATAAAAGCGCTCAATCATGATCGTCAAAATAATGATAGCGCACAAAATTAGGAAATTCTGCGATCATATCAATATTTAATATACATGGCCTTGCAAAAATAATTTATGGAGCGTCATATCGTTTATAGTCACATAGAAACAAGATTTAGCCAAAACTAGTAACCACATGCTAAATATTTTACAAATATAGATGTAGATACTAGACGTAACTTATATAAACACAATTCTTATGATAACATTTTATTTGATCTCTAACCAATATGTAAGGATAAAAAAGGGTTAGTAATTACATTAATGATGTCCACGAATAACAGAACCTTTAGACTCTACGACCTATGAGACTACGCAACGCAGGATTGTTTGATATCCGTCAATTTTTGTCTCCAATTATCACTAAACAAACTCATAAACGATCAACACAATTAGGAGTAGCCTATTAACTATATTATTGACTCTAGATACCTAATTGCTGTCACATTTTTCCTCTCTCCTACGTTTCACAATTGATACGGATTTCATTTTCAAGACCTTTATACATTGTGGAGTGTAAATAAACTATTGAGTCGTTGTGTACTAAAATCGTTGGCCTTACATATCATATTGTAAACAATTCTTGTAAAAACGTTTATGTCTTTTAAACAATATCACTTACTTACATCTAAGAATACCACACTTTAGTGCATAATTGGTGTCAACAAGGAAACACATAATGAAAACGAGTCTGAAAATAGCCACGGAACAATACGGCTAGAATATTGAAAGCCACGCTATGAACACCGTGTATAAGCAGTAATTACTAGAACAGATTATGTACCGGCTAGTAATCAAGCGTACGTGACGGTTGCCTGTTGACATAACAGTACGCACTGGGAGTATCGGACGCTTGGTAAATCAGCATTTAAGTTAAAGAGAAGAAAGAAATACAAGGCATTTCTGCCAAAAAATTAATCGTCTTCCTATACCAGCTAGGTGTATTTTTATTTTACTAACAAAAAAGTCATGTTAAAATCGGTCCAGCCATTTCAGAGATTAGCGTGAACAAACAGAGAGAGTAAAAACATATTATTTTGGTGTCTGCACCGTATACGCAACCGTATGTTCATATGCCAGTAGTATAAAACGGCTCTCTCAATATTACAAACAGAACATCCAATAGTATTTAAATGTATAGACAAGATAACGGAGCTCAACAGCTGTTTTCAACAAAAGGCATTAGAAATCCATTCAGTAAACGATTGGCTCACATCGCAAACAATTTCCGAAATATATTTTCCAACACATTTAGTTAAGCGTGTTGAAACGCGGCGGTAATACGGTACAGTGCGTGCTCAAGTTCGGGGTTAGTGATGACGCAAGTGTTCATGACATGAGCGCTGCGCCCGCGCCGGTGATAAATGCACACGGTATTATCATTCTCGTTTCCTAGAGAGTGATTGATAAACTGGAAACTGCAGTTGCTGCTGTTTTTTAAACATTTAATGATGAATGCAGCGTTCGGCAATAAATATTTAGTGAGAGCAGAGGCTTTAAATTCATACTGAAAAGGTTTTTGGCATTGTAATTTGTGATGCGTTTGGAAAATGATTGATTTAAGCGTTGAAAGATCTGTATATCATGAAAACTTTTTTACATAAGGGACTATTTGAGACAGTAAAAACGATTTAGGAGTTGTATTATTAGTTTTAGCATGGCTCTAAATGAGTTGTTAGGAGAAATATAAACAATGTAGATGTTGTTTTATCGCATGCTTTTTAGTGAGTTTAAAAGTTTGTTTGCATAATTTATAAAACACATCTTGTTTTATCACCTTCTAAGCTGAGTCATGCAAAAACAATAGTTTAGCATACAACATGTGACTATCCAAAATTTCCAGCATATAAAACGGACAACCAAGGTTATCCATATAATATATTTAATAATCGAGTGCAAAAACAAAAATCATTAAACGGGTTTACTCGTATCAAAGTTCACATGCCAGACAAAAACATCAAATTAATCTCTGATTGGAATCCGTAAAATCAACTACCGGACTAGCCGAAATAATTCCACAATTAATCACTCAAAATATAAATAGCATTTTTATAAAAACAAAAACGATCGATGGAATAATCGAATCCTTTTCGATTTTGATCATGTCGTACGCGAATATCAAAGCTAGTAGGCATTGCATATACTTGTACATATACTTAGATACGTCATAATTGAATAACATAACTCTAGCCTACAGATGTTTGTGATATGAGTGATGTTTGCAAAATACTAAGGCAATGCTTTCGTCACAGCTTGCGTACTTCTTGACACGCGTTGCGAGATCAAGAGGTGATTTGATCAAGAGGTTTGATGTTTATGTTTGCTATGACAGATTTAGCGCAAGAAAAGGTTAAGCTTGCTATTTATATTCTGGGTAGATGAATCACAGCTATGGTGAACAAACTTGAAAGATTGTGGTCGTATTAAAACGGAAAAACTACAAAATGTTTATGTTAATGATAGTAAGTAGTCGTACTGAACCTAAATTGCATGCATCAAAATTTTTAATATATTTTTTTCTCTTAAATAACGGCTCTTGAGCTTAGGAATTTAATCTTTGTATTTTTTACACACACGACAAGGGGTTTTCACAGACAGTAAATTCGCAGGCACAAAGACGCCCAGACCTAGAACAAGAATTTGTGGAATGCACAATTTTTGTCCTACGCAGGGATGGAACCCGCGCCAAATCGCACACAGTGGTAATTGGCGTAGTGACCTATAACATTCGTCTATCCGTGCAGTCACTTGTTTTATGACAGACAGATAAGTAAACGAATAACCTAAATATCTTGAACTCTCTAATGTTTTAACTTGTACAATTGCATCAAGGTTAGACAATAAATGAATCAGATCTTATTGTTCGAACTGAATAAACATCGACAGAGGATATTATTAACACAGTTAATCGATAAGAAATCTAGCAAGACCTTCGTTCGCACCAATTATAGCGCCAACGCACAATTATGTAAGTACTAGTGGGTAGGAAAGTTGCTATTGTTTACCAAGGCTCCAAGAAGTTTCAATAGGATGTAATGGAAGCGGAGAACATGTGCAGGCGGTCACGAGACTTCGACAAAGGCAAGGACGGGGCTGGGGTGTTGTTGGTCGGTGTGAGTCCGACGGATAAACTACACAGGAGAGGTAAATACAAATAAATATACTAAGACTTCCAAACAACGTCATCTAGTATCAAACAAAGCAGAGCTTGTATTATGAGTACAAGGCAACTGATAAACATACTTATATATTTCTAAATACATACACATTGTAGATAAATAACAACCTGACACAACAAATGATCATCATTCAAACATTTGTCTTGGAAGGATCGAACCCACGACCTTTGGTATAGCAGTCAGGGTCACTAACCACTAGACCAACAGGCCAGTCAGGTGTGGGGTCAGACTTCTCGGCGTTCTTTTAAGACGTAACGAAACTCGTAAGGAGTTTCGTTACGTCTTTGTGCGGACGATGATCCCTGGTCTTATTAATCCTCATAAGACCGGGCGGCTTTTGAAGATTTTTCTCCAAAAATGCCCATCGGAATAGATTTGAGTCAATTTATTTTTGCCCCGAACAAGAAATTTAGTATTATGGACTAAAGTTTAGTATGGCAATAAATCTTCTAGTATCGCTGTTGATGTTCTGATGTGTAATATCAAATAGACTTAACGATTTCGGATATATTTTGGCACATAGACCATGACCTGGATTAGAACATATGGTACCAGATTAAGACATACTTTTATTTGTAATATTTTTACGTTAGAGTCCATGGCACAACAAATACATATAAATAAGCCATGAAGTTGTATCTTTCTTAGTTAGTTACTCAATTTTATTTTTTTCCTCATATATCATTACTACATTGAATCATAAGAAAAAAATAAATAAATAAAGAACTTGCGCAGAACTCTTTTTATGGACATAATTTATCTGTTGAAGTATCTAGAACTAATTCTAAGTAGGTTAATTGCAGAAAAAGATACTATAATACCAACGCTTACAACATAATTGACCTCAAACAATGGGAAAATTATTGTCATTTATTTTCTATTCGTCTATAAATAAAATGTATGAAGTGGTCTACTCACTCGAAAAACAGAAGGTTCTGCTTTCCACCGTTTTTGCCAACGAACGACACGTCGAACCACATAGTACACAGATAATATCAAACCCAGTCAATCCGATCATAAAAATCACTTAATACATAAGTGAATTGAGGGATGTGTACCATTCAAACACAGATTTTATTTTATAAAACTGTTGTATTGCAGTACAGACGCGGTGCACACAAGACGACTTTCACTAGTATGCGAGTTGCAGCGCGGTGCATTGCATAATTAGAGGAAACGTTTCGAAAATCAGCATAATACACAATATAGGTGCATCCTGTGAGGCATCCTGCGTTTAGTGAAGCAGTACGTGTGGAGTGCGTGTGGAGTGTTCGTGTGCCTCCGATTATAATTAGCTGGCTCATATGCCGAAATATATTTTGCCAGCGCATGACTGTTCGTCGAATGTTGTCGAATTAGTTGGTCGTTTATAAGGGCTCAGAGTTCAATGTATAGTGTTTTCCTAGCATATATTTATTGCATAGAAAAATAGAGGCAGGATAAATTGGGAGGCCTGTACCAGCAGTGCAGTGTATTCCATGCTGAATTTAATACATTACGATGTCAGATGAAATAAATGCATGCTAACTCGCAGGCTAAGAAACATATAATGTCTACTTGATAGGCAAGTATAAGTAAATTGAATACAACATGTTATAATTACACGTGTCGAGACAATTTTGACGTCGGCCGGGCGGCATGCGGCATGCCGACAGTTACTGATACAACACCCTGTATATCGCCATATGTTTGCAATACTTGTACCTATGTGTGGTTTCGTTAGTAGAAGATATTTGACACGACACAACCACAGTATATTAACACACAACATTAAGATGTAGAAAGCTGTCTTGTCTATTGTACTTAAGAATCTATTATGTTGTTGGTTAAGTACGCATAATATTGTGTAGTTAACAGATATGCGTCAAAATGTTATTCAATAGCTTGTCTAGGCAGTGGGAAATTGAAAACTATACAACTTGTTAGTAAAATAAATTATTCATCTTTAGTCTACGTTTCAGGTAAAATTTCTGCCAACTGATGGGTATCTTTCCCGTAGTCAATCATTGAAAATTATTCACCAGCATCACGCTTACTTACTTGTGGGTCAGTGATGATAAGGAATCGGAGGAATTAAAGGAAAAGGATTATAAATTATCAACCGATTTCAAAAAGACTTCATCTTTTATGTTTTTTATGCAAACACAAAGAGGCCAGGACCGATTTGCAAAAATCTTTCTTTTGTTTGATAGGGATGAAGTTGGTGTTAAACCTATACTCATAACCCCATAGATAAGGGAAATATTCAACCTACTAATTTGGCACCGACTTCAGTCAGTATAAAAGACGTACATTTCTTATCGCCTAGTATAAAAAATAAAAGGTCTGTCACCAATTTGAAGGTTATATTATGTATTTCGACAGTCACGTTTTAAATTTCCGAATCAATTAATTATTATATAGTATTGTTATAGTTAATTAGTTGCAACCTAGAAACAGTCAAATACCGCAGAATGGACTGACATTAGAATATTTAATTTACATGTACTTGCTATTACACGCATTACTAGATATTCTACCGCAGTAATCCTACTAATATTATAAACGTAAAAGATGGGTGTCAGTCGATAAGGAATTTTATTCTCATACTCGTATGTGTGACTGTAGAAGTATTTCCATATATTTATTTGAACTTTCTTTTCGTATTCAATTCTTATACGATGTAATTGAATTCTAGGCAGGTGGCCTAGAATACTCTAGACATACTCAATTATGGCCAGTTTACTTGCGGCCTTTTATTCCTCAACATGAAAATACCCGACCAGTTGCAACGAAATCGGTAGATATGTTTAGTAGCAAAAGAGTAACAAATATAGACAAAGCTATTGTTTTGCATAAAGGTTAATATTATTTGTATATTAAACTGTAATACATAAGACAGTGCATAATACACGGTATTATGTGCGTATTACCGAAGACCTATACAAACTATGTAAATAACTACCAAAAATATTTAAAACAATGCAGTAGTGTCACCTTTATTGTACGAAGTACGAGTACAAAACAATTTTGATTTATATGACATACAATACGAATTGAATTATTTATACCTGATTTTATTACAATTTAGGATACATATGGCCAAGCGTTGTTAAATTATAATATAATTCGTCATCGCTCAACCATGTTATTGGCATGAGATCATTAGCATAGAATGTGATAACGATCTTTTAAAGTTAGTGTTAGATTTATTTTAACAAATTATTGCCGGACGCGCAGAAGCATCGCACATCGATGTTTATGGAAACTGATTTTATAATAATGCGATCGTCAGAGTTGAATTCGATGTTCCTTTTTTCCTTTCTTTTTTTAAAAAACGACTCCGCATTATGGAGTTTCATTCTTGTGTCGCGGGGGGTTCTACCGACATTAAGTTCACATGCACAAAGACACTCACACTCAGAAAAAGCATTTGTAGATCGCATAAGGAATTGCCCTACGCGGAGATCGAACTCGCGACACGTCGCGTTTAGTGGTAATTGGCGTGGTGAACTATTCGTGCAGTCAAGTCTATTTATATATGTATAAATGTCCTATATTTGTATGTGTTTGTTCTCTTTTTTGGTGTGGTGTTTATACCACACAACACACCGCAATACGTTCAACTATGTATCTTACAGATCACTCAAAACATATAAACCTCATAAGAAACCCCACTAAACCATCAAATCACCATATTAACCCTGAGCGGCCTTGAAAATCTCCCATAAGCCCGAAAGTCAATGTCACCCACACAGTCACGTACAAGCGGTGTAAGGTCAATGGTCTGCGCGTGCCAGAGATGCGGGCAGCTTGTGTAACCGTACATGCGTATACACACAAATTGCACTAACTAGCCGCTTGCCGCGGATCCGAAGGTTTCCTTCCTACAGGGTTGGGTAACACCGGCTAAGTAAATAACGTAATAGAAGTTTCTGGAAGATTTTGTGCTGAAATTTTGTTCGAGGTGAAAAGATTGGGTAAGATACCTAGGTGGTTTTTGGTGAATAAAAATATTGTTTGCAGTCGTTTGGAGGAATAAGGTTAGATATATTTTTAGCAAAAAACTCACTGACAGTACCTATGCGAAAAATAAGGAACGGTGACTGAGAATTAAAAGATGCTAGAGAATTAACTAATCATTTGAGTTTTTGAATAGAATTAAATGTTATTATAGTATGCACCTACTAAAGAATTATCTTGACAAAAACATTGTCTTAGAGATAGTATAGTATAGTGCATAATTAGTAGATAATAGGCCTAATATTTGTATACCTTTCTTTCCTTTTTTAGAAATCGGTTTTAATATGGTTAGAAAAGGCTATACATCGCGGGTAAAGGCAAACAAAAATAAGATAAAGAATAGATTTAGGTTTTCCTACAAAAGTTCGTACAAACACTATTCCAAGACAGCATTTAGTACTGTTTTATATCTTTGATAAGTGGGTGCTTAGGTATAATATAGCCATTGGTAATATCTCATAGTCTTGTGAAATACAATTAAATATAAATATTATTTCCTACTAGACTTCAACAATGTAACAGTGGTTCAATTATCGTATTATACAAATGACATGTTGGCAACAATGTAACCGACCGAGGTATATCATGAAATGAATATGGATTTCCGTATTGAAATAAACTATGGATCTTGGTTATCTGAATACATGATTAATTATTATAATGAATAAAAGTAGACTAATTATTGACGTGCGTTGGTGTGCGAAGACTAGAGTGTCATTACAATATTTGTTTACATTTTACTAACTATTGCAAATGTAACACTTCACTTCATATAATTTTAAACTCACCATGGTGCTTTCTCCATCAAATTCTGCGCAGCTCCATTTTTATTTGACTCTGCAGTTTCCGTTGCCATTTTGGACACTGTAATAGAAATTTTAGGTATATTATTTACAGGAAAATTCATATTTTTTAAAGTATTGTAACAAAATATATAAAGTGTAACTAAAGTACTAGTACCTAAGTACACCCTTTTATTAAACTAGTAGTATCTACATAATTTAAATGATCAAAGAGTATCTGTTATCGGTAATGGTGGCCAGAAGACAAGACAACTATAAGTATACAAACAAACCGATAATATTTATTTTCTTTTACCTTCCCATTAAGTTTGAAATCGTCTTAGATGAAGGCTTTATATCCATGGTGGGTTTTACTTATATCTTGGTATGGGATATGATTTAATAAACCCGAAACACGATCTATTACTCTATGTCACCTTTTATCATACAAAATTCCTACATTTACAGTACCGGTGTGGAAAATTTTACTAGGTAAGTACCATCAATTGATAAGTCTATTGTTCCAATGACTACAAGGCGCTTTAGTTGATAGTCTTAACGATGTTTTGACGCCATACGCCGCGGCCTCAGTTATGCGTAGTCATTTAATAGAAGATGATTAAATTATCGACACTATATTCTGGAAAAATATAGGGATTATCCTTAAAAATTGCAGTTTCTATTTGTAGCCAGAGGCCTCTCCTACGTTTTTTCAACATAAAGTAGGCAGTAGCCCATGTTACAAGTCCTTTTTGAATTTTAATCCTAATTGGTTTAATTGTAATATTCACTTGCATAAGCGCACCCAGACTAGGACCAAGCAGTTGTGGAACGCACAAATTCTTGTCCTCCGCGGGGATTCATCCGCAACACTTCACGCACAGACAGTGGTAATTGGCGTGGTGTGGCGACCTATGCCACTGGACTATCCGTGCAGTCGTATAATATTGGTAGCTATGGATTATTTACATTCGATAAAGTTTTCATTTACAAATAGAGACCTTACAATAAACAAAATATAATTTACACAAGGGCAGTGACTAATCAAATACAATTAACTGTATTTTTAAGTTAAGAGTACAAAGATTATTACTTCTTAATAGGATTTATTTTTTGTAAGTCGGTAACCTTAAACCCAATAAAAACTAAACAGAATGATACCTACGTAAGATTAATTTGGGTTTATTTCTAATTTATGACCTGTAATTTATTATGAGTTATGTGTTTTTCTATTACTTAAGGCCAACATGTTTTAAGGCATATCTATTTTGATACCTTATTATAAAGCTGAAGAACGTGACGTTTAGTTAAACGCTTCTTTTTTTTATGTTTTATTTTAAGGATTTTGTTGTAGGTCTTAGAATCCATTAATCAATAAAGGTTTTAGACACAGATTTACTCGTACAAATGTATATTATTACGCTCTAACCAACAGGAGTAGGAACAACGCACCACAACCCTTGAGGCTGAGCAAGTCAACAATATCTTCACATCAACAATCTTAATAACCATTAATACCTTCCTAGGAAGAAACATCCATTGCCGTGACGTCAAAAGTTCATTGAACTCAAAACTAGTTTATTTAATCCCATACATTATAACGTCAATACGTCATGCTGATACAAGGATATATCTTTCAACATCAGCAAAGTTCCGAGACCTCGGTAATTGTTCCGCGTTTATAAAAGAAATTTGTTTTGATACATAAATGTGCGTGGAGTTCAAAACTACTCACTTAACCTTGCTTTGACTGGCTAAAGTTATTTTTACTTTTTTATATCAAGGTGATACAATTTGACAGGTTATGCACAAAGTCGAGCAACCTTCACTGAAATTACGGAAAGTGTAGTGCAATTTTGTCAATAACAAAAACCTTTCTAAAGTTATATTTTGTCATGTTTAAAATGAAACGAATTTGAGAAAACTTTAACCATTGTTTAAAAGGGTCTTATAAAACAAGCGAATTCAGATAATAAACACAGATTTTGATATCATTACTGAGAGTTTAATACAAAAGGAGACACGAAGATTGCACGCGATAGCTCAAATATTTTATCCAGCATTTCCTAATAAAAGCACAATCAATCAAAAATACAAATAAACTCTTCAATTTAAATTATTGCCAGACAAAATTTGGAGAATGTATTATGTAGAAAATACGATAGGTAATGAACTGAAAATATACATAAAGTGCTAGATAATTACAAACCGTCTCTTATCTTAATTATTCTTAACTCCTAATTAATAGAATATAATGGCACACACATTTATTGAAATTATAGAAGTATTTGACTAACATAAACAATCATAAACACAATATGAAAGTCGGCTGCACGTGTGTCAATTCCCATTGGACTTGCGAGCCTTCATTTTTATTTTATTGATTTACTTTAGTATGCATTGATAAGTAGATGATTATAGTGTAGAACATACATACTGCTTTGCTCTATTAATATTGGAAGATCCAATGTTAAATAAATTAAGTAAACGAAAATATTTACTAGAAAATGTAAAATAATAATTCCTATTACTATTACCTACTTATTGTTCTTTTTTTAGTTTTTTCCTTTTCAAATCGTGTACAAATCGTTTATAAACTGTAAAAAAGCTGGCCTTTAATTAGTGACCGAAAATGAAATTCTCATTTTTTTACAGATAAACAAAAAATGCATGTTTTACACCGGAAAAAATAAGCTTATCAATTGTAACAGAATGGTGTTTCTGACTTCGGTAACTAAGTACCTAAGTACATTATAATAAAAAAACACACAAAAATAATAATAAAGGTATAAAGTTGCGTAAGTATTCGGTATTTTGATGTAATAAAATAGAAATTTAAACTTTTTACGATTGATTTCGTTACATATGGAAAATTTGTATTGTTGCTCAATCCAATAAAATTTGTTACGAAGTTACTTTTATGCGCTAGTTGTTGCCAAGTCCCGCGATTTAACTTACTGGATTTATAAGATGACGTTAATTAACAAAATCCTTATGGGCGATTTAATGCTAAAAGATTTTAATAAACCCGACTGTACCTGTTCTTTTTTGTGTCTTTAAGCTTTGTACAAGTACCTCGTAAGTCTTAGTAAAATAGTCGGGTACATTTGTTAATTATTTTCTAATTTATTTAATTCAAGAATATTTTATTTCCCCATTTGACAATTGCTAATTTGCGTTCTTGTTGCATACTTATTATAAAGTATAATTTGTACTTTACTATTTTTAAAAGAGTTACTTCTGGAGTTTTTTTTTGCCGGTTCTTCTACATAAGAATGACATTTTGGAACCGCGCAACTAGCGTCAGTAACGTTTTGAAAGTGCCTGAGAAGTTCTACTCAAAATAAAAACCTTTTGATTTTGTTTCATAGTTTTTTACCATCTCTGTAACATATGGAATGCAATAAATAATTAGAGTTAGTAATACACAAAAGTAATATTTAGCTTAGGACTAGCTGACACGGCAGACTTCATACTGCCCCAACGATAAGTAAAAGACCTAAACTTTTGTATAGGAAAAAGAAAAGGACTGTTTTTAGGGTTTGCCCGGCAATTATTAGATTTTTTCTCACCTTTTAAACCTTCTCTAGGCCTCGATAAATCCGTTCTGCCGTTCTCGAATTTTAGCGAGACTAACGAACAGCAATTGATTTTTATGTATAGAAGATTAATGTTTTCAAATACAGTTATAGACAAATATTGTATTAAAGTAGGAATTTATGTAGGTAGTTCGAAAAACTAACAAGTCTTGTAACGTCATTTGTATCCCATATTTGCGTCTATATTTAGATCACGTCGTTTGCATCTGTACCGATTGAGATCTGACACACTAAATGCTAATTTTGACCTACTAAATGTATCGAAAAGGTTAGAATGTTATTGTTATGATAATAGCTGTTTGTTTCAATTGTAAATAATAGTTTCAATTTAATTGTTAAGAGGAGATAATTGAGATTGAGATTTTGCTTTAAGATAACTATTGTCTGGGATTAAAGGTCTAGAGCCTACTTAGTATGTATTTAAATTTGAGATTAAAATACCTAAGAAAATACTGATATTTAAGACTAGTACCGATAACACAAAAAAGTCACATTGTATGGCATCATTAGGTCTAGAAACGTATTTTAGCTATCGAATATGACATTTGTGAACTTAAATCAATTAATATTCAATTGGTTGGCGACATTGACTTTTTTAATTGAATGTTATTGCTTTAATCTTTGTTACAATATGCAAATAAAATGTCCGAACAGTGAACTCAAAATA
Organism: Chrysodeixis includens; assembly: GCA_941860345.1. NCBI lineage: Eukaryota > Metazoa > Arthropoda > Insecta > Lepidoptera > Noctuidae > Chrysodeixis > Chrysodeixis includens. Next base: position 454,776 of record OW796091.1, on the reverse strand, counting down.
AATACATTTTAACACTTTTTATCATTGCCAATATGTATGGTAATTAAATGAATATTTAATTAAAAACAAAGTTATGCAAAGTAAAGAACAGAGAAAATAAAATTAGTGAAATTACACTATCACAAGGAAAGTACTTATTGAGAAAATATATTATTGTTATGTATAATTTCTAATAAATAAAAAAGCGTTTTTCTATCCAAGAACCAAATCAATAACAATAATTATTGACATTGTATCTTAATATTACGAATATTAAACTATTTATTAGAATTATTTAATTATTCACAAATAAATAATAAATTCATAATTGAAAAGCAACTTACATAATATTCAACAGTAAAACAATAAGTACGATCACAGACTAACAACTGTCAGATAATAGGCGGGAAACCGCAATGGCGGCCGCGTGCGCTCGTTGTCGGATGTCGCGAGTGACTAGAGCAAAGCAAAGGTAACCTCACGTTCTGCCGCACGGGCAAGTCCACAATAATCTCTTGAATAGACGACTAATTATTTTGTAAATGGAATTTTAAATAATAGAGATAGGTTTCGGATATTTATGTGTTTATTTAAATGATACAATTAATTTGTTTTTTTTTTGGGCTGTAAGTCTTATGCATTTGCTTGTGATTAAGTATGTTGTTATTAAGTAACTTAAGTAGTATCAATAATCTGCATTTTATAGAATGACATAAATAATAATATGGAAATTTTAGGTTTTGAATGATAGCCTAATAAGTAGTTTTTAAGCTGTCATTTAAAGAATTCACACCAAGAAAGGCAAACTTAAACAATGTTGTTTTGGATATAGTTTTTCTTTCTTTTTGGTATGGATTTCATTGTACATACGGTGGATGTAACATTCCAGACAGCATGTGAACGCAGTCGTTGGCCTGTGATGCGCTCACTAAATTAGGTCGCCAGCTTATCGCTAATTGAGAACAGTGCTCTACAAATAGGGCTGTTACTCATCTAATTACTTTAGTACACAGTTCAAGTTCAGTTCTTTGTTTTGTAGCCTATATTTAAATAAGAATAACTTTGATGCGTATTTATCATTCCTTACTCTTCTTTCAAATACATATTTAGATTATTCTTCACTAATAACTTTATTGGAAGATTGTTTCCTAGAGAAAATAGTTAAAGGATAGTCTGAAATTTGTCGAAGCTTTAATTATTTCGTAAAATATACAATTCGTTTAAATATAACGTACCGTCTAGCACCTTTTATATCGAATGATTTGTACCTTTAAATTCATTACCAGTATTTATTTCAAAATTGAATTGAGAAATTACCTACCCTTAAAAGTAAAGACAAAATTAGAAATACATTTGAAAATTTAGTTTCCGGACAGCCCTAAAAAACAAGTCAATGATCTCGCACGTGCATTTACCATTGGCACTGATAAGGCGTGTTGTTGCGAAAACTGCACTCGACACTCAATTGTTTTCTAGAGTTTTGTAAGAAATTACAAGGAGTCGAAGAAACGTGCCTATCAGAAAAATATTAAACGCCTTGCGTAAAGTTTATCGATAGAGATTTGTACGTTGATGAAGATGATATGCACAGTATATATTAATGTATGATAATAATGATGTAATGAAGCGGCTTGTGAATATGATAAGGACCAAAAAATTATATCGTTCTTAGATTGTCGATTGAGAAATACTTTCCAGGCCCTCAACAAACTACGCGCCTGTACTAACGTAAAATTGTGCCTGATATTCTGTATACTTTATTTGACTCCTGAATAAGGTTAGTTTTCTAAACATGATGTGTAGAAAATCCTAGAAAAGGAGACAGGGTCAAGTCTCACGTGGGTTAGAAAAGTACCTACGTGGGTAAAGAAGTTTAAACTAAAATGAATTAATAATTAACTAACTAAACTATTTCACATCGCCATCTAGTCTCAAACTAAGTAAATCTTGTATTTTGATATCAATAATAATAATTGTAATAAATAAATAAAAAATGTATCTGAAGGTCTATGTAGGAGCATACATCCGCAGGGCAGCTTGTGGCGAGCTGTTTGTGAGTGGCGACACAACGGAACCTGAATGCCCCAGGGGGTCACTCTTCATGAGGATTCCCAGCTCTTTCTTGCCTTAACTGGCTGGCTAGAGAGGGATCGCAAGAGCTATATGCTCGGGGGTGGAAGTGTCTAATGGCGTAATAACGAGGAAACCCGCTCCGGGTCTGTGACCCGCGATGGCGAAATCGGTGTCACACCTCTCTACACCCCTTAGCCTTTACTCTCTGGTGTTGCCCACCTGCTGCCTATCGTGGCGGTATAATAGGGGGCCCATCTTGGAGTCGGCGAGTCACCGCCTGCCAATTTTAATTGCATTTTCATGTGTTTAAAGGCAGGTGCCATAGTTATCCATAGTTTGAAAAATAAACACATCTAACATATCCTTTCCATAGCCCAAATTCGTTTTATCCATAATTTACAATAGTTTTGTAGCTACCTTGGGCCGTCCATGTCTGTTCTTTCATAGAGCAGAGGTGGATGGCCCTTGGTAGTTGCCCCATCACATATTAGATTAAAGTTCTCAACAAGGCCTCTGCATGTTGAACCTGTGTTCCCGTGTAAGCCTTTAAAAAGGACCGGGTTTCTTCCCTTGAAGTTATCCCGTGAATTAAAAGAGATTGTAATAATCGTGCTTATCACACAAAGATTTGCCCTGGGTAGGAATCGAACCCACAACCACCGGTATAGCAGTCAGGGCCACTAACCACTAGACCAACAAGCCTACAAACTAAACCCATGCATATCATTGCACACGCATTCAGCAACACATCTTGAGCAAGTATTGCAGGCTTTGCTCAAATCCGTTGCACGCATTGCTAAGGTAAGAGCAAGTTCCACGGGTCAATGAGACGCGACCTTCGTTGGGAATGTGCACAATTGCCTAAAAGCATGTGTGAGGTTAGGTGGCGCATACATCAGCCAAAGTCACGCAGAGCATGCGCGAGCGATCCCGTGACGCTGGCTTAGGTAGTAGAAGCGGCCCGGGGTGTTTTTAGTCGGTGGGAGTCCGATATATCCTGATGCCGTGCCCTCGGCGTGGGTTGCAAAAAAAGGTAGCGCACACATGTCTTGTTTTCTACACAGTTATGGAGGGCAGTTGCTTTTAGAATCAGAACGTGTCTCGTGTTATACAGAGAAAGGTCTGGACGAATTCAAAATGGTTTTTGAATTCGTCCAGACCTTTAGGTTTCGACTAATTTATCACCCGCAAATGTGTTCGAAGTCAACGGCAAATTAAAAATGGCTCTTATAGCAAAACAATAATATTAATTATAATATGTGAAGGATGGGCGATGGGGTGCTGTCTATTATCATGTGGATGTTCAAAAAGTGCTATATTGTAGCTTAAATTGAATAAATGACCTTTGATTTTGGTTAATACGCAATAGCCCCTCCCCTAACCTTCGAAACTTTTGCTATTCTAATTTATAAGCTTTTATTCATAAACTTGCAGATGTCTCTCATAACGCTGTATTTACTATACAACTAACAACACAGTGAGCACCAGCCTTAAACAGCGCGAAACACACGTGAGCTTTCTAGTCCAAGGTCGTACATATTTGTACACACTATAGTAATGGCGGTGTAAACTGGCTAAAATATTATTTTGCTGTCTCACTGTTATGGCTAATTACATTCGCTGAAGAAAGTCAAATAGGCAAGGTCGTGGTCTTTTGTAAACGTCCATAGGCCGCCTACAGCGATAGGCAGATGTTCTTTTAATATTCCTCAACATTCCCACAACAAAACGAGAGAAACTTGTGTTATGAGTTCTAGACATTACTGATTTGACTAGACATTCTTAATTACATTCTGAAAATCTAGATTAGGGATAGTAGGCAATACGAAATGGAAAACCAATGACCAACTGTAGGCGTAATCAAGTCATTGCAAGCAGCTTTAGTAATGCTAATAATCCTATACACTTTACCTACCTATCACTTTATTACTACCAATGCCACGATCAAATAAGCCTGTTATAACATACTCGTACTATCAAGCAGCATCTACCATCTACTTTCACGGGCGAGTGAATGCAGTCCTCTCGTCAATCTGACAAACTCGATTGACAGGTTTGCGTCATGCCGATGTGCCTCTTAGTAAAGTCATCTTACCATTGGCGCCATGGATGTCTCAATATATTTCGAGAAGTATTTGATTATGTGGTGTTAATTCGAAAGAGTTTTTAGTCAGGTTAAAATTGCGTATTGCGGTAGCCCATCGAAAAAACTGTTCCTGTTTGGATATTTATATTTTACTAGCTTTTGCCCGCGACTTCGTTCGCGTGGAATAGTGACTGCCGGCATTTTTTTGGTTTTAACCACATAGTTCCCGATCTCGCGGGATCTCTTCAAAAATGAGATGTGGGAGATATTCTAGGGGACTCTTCAAAAAGCAACATAATTTTTTTTTTTTGAAATTTGAAATAAAAACTATCCTATGTCCTTTCTCAAGTTCCAAACTATGTCTGTACCAAATTTTACACAAATCGGTTCAGTAGTTTAGACGTGAAGAAAAGACAGACAGACAGAGTTACTTTCGCATTTATAATATTAGTTTGGATGACTTTCAAACAACGCTATCTAGTCTCCAACTAAGCAGAGCTTGTATTATGAGTACTAGACAACTGATAACTATAAACTAGAAATACTTATATATTCCTAATTACACACGTATTATACATAGATAAATTACACCCAGACATCGTACAAATAATCACGTTCATCACACAAACATTAATTTGTTCTGGGTGGGAATCGAACTCACGATCTCTCTGGTATAGCAGTCAGGGCTCTTACCACTAGACCAACAGGCCAGTCAAGATCCTATTACAGGGGAATGGAGAAATTTCTGATAATTTTGCAGATAGGAGTCTTTCTTATCCTTCCTTTTGATAAAACTATAATAAATTGTTGACAATCACTGTCACTGTTGGGCTCTGTGGCGTACCTTGGAAGAGGCCTATGTCCAGCAGTGGACTGCAACGGGCTGATGATGATGATGATGAATCCCTGTCACTACATATTATAAAACAATCTGTCTGCATGCCCGCTTAAATCTTTAAAACTACGAAACGGATTTTGAAGCGGTTTTTTTTTATTAAAGTGATACAAGAGTAAGGTTATGTATAATATATCAGTATTTCACCCGTGTAAAGCTGGGGCGGTAGTATATTAGCTAGTATATTATAAGTATGCAAACACACTTTTACAGAGTATTATGGCATGAAGTAGTATGAAGTGGAAGTATAATTATTTGTTGAGCTACTTATCTCCATAATTGTATGTAAATTGATTTAGGTAGGTAAGGACCGACTCTTATGTAAAGTAGGAATGTATGTGTCATCATGAACATTAGTTAACATCCATTATTATCATTGTTGTAGGTAATTATACCCCTTTTGTATATTAAATATACCTATAGACTTTTGTTAATTTGCGTTGTTGTTGCATGCTTATTGTAGGCTCTTATTTCGAGTAGGCCTTCTCAGGCACTTTCAAAACGTAACTGACTCTAGTTGCGCAGTTCCAAATGTCTTTCTTATGGAGAAGAACCAGCAAGAAACCCCATCGAGTCGTCGGATTTTTTTGATTGATTGTAACAATGATTTGAATGAGGAGGATGACTTCTATCGAGAACATACGCTTCAGAATTCTCCGTGGCCTGCCAGCGACCATATGACAAGAGTGCCCACCCCTGTTCTGAGGACAAAGCGTCAGAATTCTCCAAGGCTTGTCAGCTGACGATGTCACAAAGTAAGGTACCGTAAAGCCTGCCCTACATCCACTTAGATGCACAAGATCCAGTGCAAGGTGATCTACATCATGTTCACAGTTCTTGCTCACAAGATATTTGGTCCTGCAATTAATTATGAACGTCTCAAGGCCCTTTGCAAAAACATTTATATTTGTAACTTAAATCTTATTTATAGCAGGTAGATTGTTTTTTTATGGAAACTTTTCAATGAGTAAACATGTTTTCTGTCCGTTTAACTTGTTTTTGGCTTACCTGAATGTTTTTTTCGAGGTGATTAACTAATTTATACCTCCAACTTGTTAGGTTTAACCATTTTTTTGTTGCTGATTATGATTTTATAAAGGCAGTCAAACCTTAAATGCCTGGAATTTAACAGTCATATAAATATATTTTTATTTTCCATTTTCGTTTTGGTTTTGATGACTTACTTACTTAGCGGTTTATCTATGCAATAATAAAAACACACATACCAGCAACATCTTGCTATTATTATATAGGTAGGCGCTCTGTTAGCGCAGTTACAAACTATGAGAAGAAAAAAAAGTATTTTTAACTAATATATATTTTTAAACAGGTACAGTAATAACATCTTACCAGGTACATCTAATGTTGAACTTGCTGCACTGCGAGAACAACTGATTTATAAGAGGATTTAATTTTATCAAAAGTAAGTTTTTTTTTGTAACTGAGTGAAGCGGGTCAGTTACTTTAACATATATTGATAATACAGCAAGTATTTATGTTTTCATTTTAGCGCTGTATCACTGTACGACAAAGGCTTCGCTTTCAATCTTTAACTCTGTGGGATCTACAGCTTTTTTCACTTTTTTCATCCAATTCCACAATCTCATTCAGGGCCATCCCCGTCGCCAAAATACACACTCCTTAATAAAGATAAAATTAACCAGAACATTGCAAAATCAAAATCAAAAGATTTTTATTACGACTGGGCCTTTTCAGAGACTATCAAAACGTTACTGACTCTAGTGGCGCAGTTCCAAAATATCATTCTTATGAAGAAGGACCGGCAAGAATAAGAATAATGAATAAGTAACCCTTTAAAAAACAGAATAGTACAGTTTATACATTACAATAAGTGTGCAGAGTATTTAAAGAATCATGTCTCAAATATTACTTACATAATTATAAGTGCAACAACCTCAATTCCTCTCCTAATGAGAAAACATGAAGAAACAAGACAGTCACGTCTTGAACTTTATGTCATTGTTTGATAAAAAATGTACGTTTATCTGCTGACCCTACACTATCTAGTGAGTGCGTAATAATGGCTGGAGCACACAATAGGCCGAAATAAAGTTTTAAAAAAAATTATATTAAGAGACTGAACTAGTGACAACTCTCCTGAATACTATATGGGGTAACATAACTTCAATTCCCAAAGAGGGTTAGTGTGAGGCAGGCGGCCGACTATAAAACCATAGCCAAATCTATTAGCAACATGTTGAGAAAAAAAAAAAAAACATGTTGCGCCGACCCCAAGTAAAATGGGAGAAGGGCAGGAAGATGATGATGATGGTAACATAACTTCATGAAGAAGGCAATGTGGCTTGCAATGGGACTAACTACAGATATGTAATAGTTGTGCTAAGAATAGCCTGAAACAGTCTCGATTTAAGTATTCAAAGTAAGGAAACTGGCATACATATCATGCTGAAACCCTTAAAACAAAAGACACTCGTTTTAGCGTTTCCCCTAAGCAACGGAGACAACTGGTTGATGAAAAAGGCAGAAGTCACGATCATCAGCAGTTAAAGAATGATTAAGGAGAGAGAAGAGAGTAATAAAATATTACGGTCTATACATGTAGATAAGGCTCTGGCCCTGAAATTATTGACTGAAATATCTTTATTGTGCCACTGGTTGTAATTTCATGTATCGTGATAAATGAGTCAGGCATACCGATAGCGAATCGGTACAATGCGCGTACTTTCACACGAGTCCATATTGATTAACAGTCCGATCAAACTATCGGTCGATAAGACTTAGTCTGCGGGGCTCGGTAACTATCATCGACTGCTGAAAATATTCGGCAAGGAAAAGTACTACAATATCCACGTGAATTATTGTCTTACAATAGAGATTTTCAAATGTAATCATATTCATATATGTATTTATTTGCATGCCATAATGTTACAATAGGTGTTGAAGAAAAAACTTAAAGCTAGATACAATTATGGATCCTGTTAAGGCACAGCAAAAGAATGCATTACAATAATTACAAAATTCATTTGGCATATTTGCAGCAAATAGTGGAATACAAGGTAAACACAATAAATTTGCTCTTATTAGGTAGCATAACATTATAACAATATTATTATGATGATGAATAACTCTTAAAAACATATACTGGATAATAACTTTGGACACCAATCGGAGTAAATTACTTTAAGTCAAACTGCCACTTGCCTTGACGAGCAGTTGTGGAAGCAAGAGGCTCTTTGCACGTGGCTTGTAGAAGCCATCTTACTCCAATAAGGGCAACAGTCTTACTATAAGAGGTATTTGAAGACTAATGTTTAGCATTGAGTTTTATTGTCATGGGGCAAAGGGTGACTTGCAATTACGTTATTACATTGTGTAAAATTATATTTTCTGGTAGTAAAGTGTTGGTTATAATTGCGATGCCGGTTATGTGAAAAAATATTGAATTTATTTATCCCTTAAAGATCAAACTAGCAGACAATTTCTTCACCGGTGGCCCGCAGCCGTGCTTCATGCAACTTGAACAGCTTCTGCTCTAATCAATTTTCGAAGATTTAATAAGTACCGATATTCGTTAAAGGTTCCGAGAAAGTCAAACATGCTTGATTGCATATCTTGTATACTTTGACAGAACAAAATGATCATGCGCATCACACTACCACTCAGGTAGCAGTCAGGGCCACTAACCACTAGACCAATGGGCCAGTCAATTGATTGATAATATTAATATTATTGATATGCGGTACATTTTACACTACCTTCAAATCATTTCAACAAACACATTTCAAAGATTAAGAAAAAACGTGTTTATTTATTTCAATTTTCCTTTAATTTTGACGCCATTGACATGTCTTTTTACTATCTTATTAAGTTTAACAGAAATCTATACTAATATTATAAAGCTGAAGAGTTTGTTTGTTTGTTTGTATGTTTGTTTGTTTGTTTGTTTGTTTGAACGCGCTAATCTCAGGAACTACTGGTTCGAATCGAAAAATTCTTTTTGTGTTGAATAGACCATTTATCGAGGAAGGCTTTAGGCTATATAATATCACGTTGCAACTATTAGGAGCGAAGAAATAATGGAAAATGTGAAAAAAAACGGGGAAAATTGTTCATCCTTGAGGACTTCCGTTGCGTGCGCTGCGAAAGCGGTTCAAGATACACACAATATATGTATGTAACGATTATTCCTATTAAAATGATCTAAAAAAATGTCCGCAACAGTATATGTCTATCTTTTAAGATTAACTCACTAGAACCGTTTTTATGGTAATCAAATTCGATCGCAATTAATGCATCAACGCACAGCCCAAACTACTGGACGGATCGGGCTGAAATTTGGCACGCAGGTAGATGTTATGACGTAGGTATCCGCTAAGTAAGGATTTTGATAAATTCTACCCCCAAGGGGATAAAATAGGGGATGATTTTTTTTATGAAACTTTGTCAAAATTAAACCGATCGGGCTGAGACTTTACATGCACATAGGTACTATAACGTAGGCATCAGCTAAGAAAGATTTTGATAAATTCCACTCAGGGATGAAATAGGGGATGTTTGTAGAAATCTTCTTAGATTTTTGACTAACCATGACTATAAACAAGTCTCAGGGGCAAACTGTCAAATTTGCGGGTATTGACTTGAGAGAACATTGCTCCTCTCATGGGCAGTTCTATGTTGCTTGCTCACGAGTAAGTTCTCCCAGTAGCTTGATAGGTTTAGCGCCAAATGACAAATTAGTGAAGAATATTGTGTACAAGAAAGTTTTGTAGGCCCTAATTTTTTACACTAACTTGCTAAACAATAATACTTCTCAACGCGTGCGAAGCCGCGGGCAAAAGCTAGTTACACATAAATAGAAAAAAACAGCTAGCAATTTCTGTCAAGTGTGCCCCAGTGTTAAAGCAATGAACACGATTATCATCGCTTTATCTCCGTGTAATTAAACACAGAGACAATGCCGTTATTTACAGTTCACTTTACTCCCGCCGAGATACTAGTGGTGTGTTTTTTTACTTTATCTCAGACGAAAATAGATATTCTTAAATAGACTTCAGATACGTCCATTTTTGTAACAAGAAAGTGACAGTCTGTATTGTTTTATCTAGGTATTTGTTGGCTTTAATTTTTCGTTTTTTTTTTGTTTATTAAAATATTGGTACTTTGTTTATGAAAAATATTTAAGTTCTGCTAATAACTATGATCTAGTAATAACACCGTAACACAGTTCATTGGTTGAAAACTTAATTGGTGCAAACTGCAATTTTTTACTTTTTTTTTTAATAAATTTTATAAAGTATTGCAAGAGATAACCCTACGATTGTTTAAAAAACTAAATTAACTGACAACTTCAAAAATAAAAAAGAACACCGTTCATTCACGCATTCGAAATTTAAATACGGATTGGAGACCAACGCAGCGGCAAAACTTTAAGGTGCGTCCACATTGGTAACGTTTTGGCAAACCGAACTTCGTAACATCGCCGAACTTGTATCGAATAGTGTAGACGAGTGGCGGTTTACATCAAACATTTTGGCGAACCAAGGATGTATTCTTTACACGAAAAGCATTTTATCGATTTAAATATCCCGTGTATGATTGTTCTCAAAACAAGTACGATAAAATGTTACAAATCTTAATAATGGAAGCCACAATGTTTTCATCTACGTTTATGCTGCTTGAAGGAAAGGTTCGTGCATTGGAAGTCCTGAGCTGACTCCTTGATATGAGAATAATAGAAAAATCCTTTATAATAAAGTCACTCTCGTTGAATCGTTGGGATAGACCGGCGTCCACACTAGACCTAGATAGTAAAATATGTAATTCCGTACACTTTGCTGACGTCTCCAGTAATTTTTTTTAGTGTTCGGCAATTGTTTTTAACATAAGACGTCCACATAATCGGCATTGACACGTGTTTTAGTTCCAGTAACGGGAAAATGCTCGGTAAAATATTACAAATGTGGACCGACCTTTACAAATCACGCTGCGGCCTTCCAAAATGAAAGTAATACATAATAGTAAAATTATAAATCAATTATCTAACACTGGTCGAAAATTATACGGCCAAGCGGTCATATGGCTTTCGTCTAGCCGGCCAGTGTCTATGGCCAGTCTTCGGAATGTAGAAGAGGTGAGATCTCGCGACTTGGCGCGAGCCTGCTTCTAAATTCAAAAAGACGCGCGAAATGGATTTTTGTTTTTCTTTCCATTTTTGTTTTTAAAAAGTGTTAATTGAAGTTGTTTTGTGTTGCATCAATGTTGTTTAAATGGACTTTGCGACGTAGGTATGAGTGAGTGTTACTTATTTTTATAATGAATGCCTAATGTAGTGTAATGGTTTGGTTCTGGTGCCACAATAAAAACAAGACTACCCCTCTGCCAAAGGCTATTTATTCGCTCGTATGTTGTGTATTATTATTTTGTATAAAAACCATTTGTCTTTCAAAGGGCTGGTTAGATTTGCATTATACGTATGAAGTACCAATTATGTTACTATAATTTTTAAGTACCAATAGCTCCGATGCACAACCTCAATGTTCTTTAATAAGTGTAGATAGAGACTTATTCTATGCAACCCATACAATTAACAGTTACTTAAATAGTTTTTTCTTAAATAAACCTATGTTACTAACTCTGAAATAGGTGATTTGTTCACATAAATACTAATTACCTACGATTATTTATAATCTTTTACAACAATGACGTTTCTGAAGTCCGTTTAATATTATCACTAGGGCGAGTACATACATGCGACTTAATAGATTTTATTTAGGTATTTACGCAAACATTAACAAAAATATTAAAACAAATTTTATATACTATAAAACTATAAGAAATAATTGCTTTTAATAAATCCATTAAACTAAACTTACTTACTGATATAATAATTTTAAATGACGTCACAATGATATGAAAATTTATGAAACAAAACACAAAATTACATAGCTTAAAACAATGTAAAAATAACATCTATTAAAGAAAATACAAGAGAAACCTCATCTAATTTCGGTTCAATAAACAAACAAATTTATTAATATAATTAATCCATTTAAATTCTATACTCACTCATGCGTATATCTAATAGATTCTAAACTTTCTTACGAAATACTTTGTTTAGAAAATGGAGCCAACAAACCGGTACTATTAATTATGTGGCCTAAACGAGTTATGTAATATTCAAACCGGAAGATATACAACCTTTTTATCTTAAATGATTCTGTCAAGACTGTCATGTAAGGTTGGTGGACCAATGTTTGTGTATATTGGTGGCCAGTGTTTGTAAACATGCTGGTGGCCAATGTTTGTGTTGCGATGAATTTTGAACGAATTTTTTAATGCATTTTTACCCTGGAATGTAAACGAAGTAAGTAGGTTTGTATATTGTTACTAGCTGTTGCCCGCGACTTCGTACGCGTTAGTAATGCTCCCGCGAAAAAAAGATTAAATAAAAGAATTCGAGGATAAAAATAGATGTTGGCTGATTTTCACACCTACTCAATATGCTCACAAAATTTCAAAAGAATCGGTCAAGCCATTTCAGAGGAGTACGAGAACAAATATTGTGACACGAGAATTTTATACATATATAACGTGTAAACTGTAACATTGAAAATTGCATTTTAACTCTATGAGTAAAGGGTTCAATTGTTATCTTTTTCTGCTATAATGATGTATTATACTCCATTTGTTTAGGTAATTAACTAAATGTAAACAATCTTGGCGTTACTTTTTACCAAAAAAATAATTTTTAATTTGGATATTACTACTTACAAATCAAACAACTATAGTTTTAGAAAACCTGAATGTATTTCAAGTTATAAAACGTATTTTACATTTTTCAAGATCACATTTTGTTTAAAAGACATACCAAAATTGTTTACATTTAGTTAATTACCAAAACAAATGGAGTATAGGTAAACCAATCCCGTACACCTGTTGTAGTCACCGAAAAACAACAAAATATACAATTACATAGATAAGTATCTAATCAATGTATAAATAAAAATAATTTACTCTAAACCTTTCAACATCAATAACAGAAGTATTTTTACTAAAATTTTAGCCAAATTGCTCATATTATCGCCAGACAGTCGCATGTATGTAAGCAGCCTAGCTCGATATCTCTAGCCCGCTAATCTAACACAGAATACTTTATCAGGGCGTATCACACACGGCTGTAATCACTTTTATTTAGTAGCAACGGGGAACATAGACTGATAACATGTAAGTTCATACATTTATTATTATGATTTTTTGTTTTAATTTTGTATTTTCGTATAGCTCTACCAACACCTCTGTGTCACCACCTCTCATGTTTCGTGTCATTGCGCCTTATAGGTACCTTGATGTATGTTGATGTATAATTCATCATCTTCCTTTATCCCATTTTACGCAAAACGTTTTTTCTTCCATTCTCCCCTATCAGACGTCACACTATCATTTACTCCTTTTTCATTTACATCATTCCTTATACACTCCATCCAGCTTTTCTTTGGCCTTCCCCTTGTCTCAAAAAGTAATTAAACGATGGGTTTGGTTTTATTCTTACTCCGGTCGAACTATGGGACATAAATTGGAAAGTGAAACAGTCTTTGAGCACACAAGAGCCCCAAACATTTAAGCATTTGATAGATATTTTGTTGTTCTTGACAACATAGTTCCTGACAATCAAAGGTCATTGAAAGAAGACTTTGTCATTTCTTAGGATCCAACTTAAATCCATACAGAGTTAAAAAAATCGGATTGGCAATTTATCCCTGAATGCGTAACAGATGGACTCAAGAACTTATATTCGAGTTCACAATGTTACTAAGTATATATGGATAAGGTTCATAGTTATAACGGCTCAAAAAATCATATAGATTGACAGGCGAGGTAAATCATATTGCTGGCTGATGACAGTTCGAAATACAACGTCATTTTTTCTGAATATTCAAGTTGTCCCTACAGAAATAGCATTCGTCAAATGTCATTATTATGCTGTCAAAAATCAGAATGAAATGACTCGAAGTTTAACTGCTTGATTTTAATTGGATTGTGGAGGTTAACTATCGCGGACTGTTATAGCATTTTGATAAATTCGAAGGTTGACGTTGTTTACGTCTGGTTTTTGAAAGCTATTTGGGTGTTGTCAAAACTCATTTCAAACTGAGTGATTGATAGTATTTTGATCAACAAATCACAGTAGTTATGACAGCAGGCTAAATTTTGATCAATCTTATGGAAGTCGGGCGTAAACTAAAAAGGCTACAAAATTTACAATTTATAGCATTTACAAATTAGTATTTTCCATTCGCTGACTCTTATAGTTGGAAGGGATAACTGAACGATTTATGGCCTGTGGGATAGCAGTTAAAGTCTGTTTTTGTCATCAAAAACCCTTTGTTCGACATAATTATTCATACATCACATGTAACACGGAGGTTGTAACTGTATTTAACATAAATGTTCTTTGTCTGATGACACAAACAAGCTATTAAGTTATTCAAATTAATTTATATTTTAGGTTTTAAGCAAAATTCATCTTTAAAATTACATAAATAGAAGTTAATTTTGAACTACAGAAGCACGTAAATATTTGTATTAGGATTCATTCGTATCGTATTGATCAATAAAACTGTAACCAGTCAATCAGCTCCGTTAAGAACTACTTTTTTAATTATTAATCAAGGTTATTGTGACGTCATCTACTTCGTCGATACTAGTTCATAAGGTGTCGTTCACAAAAAAAGGTTTTAATCAATAGCTTATTCGACCTTATTTTTTTCTCACCTTAGAAGCATACTGCGAACCTCATAATGTAATATTGATGCATTTGTGGAAGCGTGACAGTACACTACATGATGTAAAGCGGCGTCTCTCTTTCACTACGGCAATAATATTAATAAGAGGTGGTGTTAGTTAATCCCTTTTTTTCGTGGGATATCATCAAATGACCCAGCCCGCTGTGGGCGCAGCGGGAGGGAGTGTCAGACTTTTACTGACTAAAACCCACTATGTTCCTCCTGGAGCCCTTTGAGTGCCGGGCGAGCGGTAACTCTTACGAACATCCCGCGACCCCGGCAGGAATTAGTTAATCCCTTAGTTCAAAAGTCATTTGATCATGATTAAATTGTTCTTTTGTAGTAATTCTAGCTTGTAAAGAGGAGTATGAGATTGCAACATAATATTCGTAGGTATATTAATGCCCACCTAATTATGAATTATCAAACATTTGATAACATAAATCAATGTCGAAAGATTAATGTTGATAGTATGTTTTAAGTAGTTTTTTTTTGGCTTTTATATACAAACTTGGTTTAAGTATTATTAAGAGAGGAAAGATAGGTTATTGCCCGGTAGTAGGACAGTGACAGCTCTTAAAACAAAAAAATAATAAACAAAATCCGTTTTATGTTTATTGTGTTAAAACGAATTAGTTATAAATTCAATTCATCATATTTTACTTAGGTATACTTTGGAAATATACTTTTGTTTGCGTGTTACAGTCCCACAAATCAAAGCTTTCATAATAAACAATCAACTTGAAACAACAAAAGTAACAAAACACATTACACCAGCCTTAAAACGTAAGAGCATTGTACTTTTAATGAAGGGCCTGCAAAAAAAACATACAATCTGCACACATCTTTACCTTATTCCAAAATAATCTCAGTTTAATAAAATCTGAATACATTTCAAGAACCCAAACTCGCGCGCGCGGTAGCTTTTGCCAAAAAAAGTCATATATTTTAACCGATTGGACAAAGGAGGTTCTTAACTCCGCTATTTTAAGTTTTATTTGTGGACTATTGTTTTATAAAATGGACGTTTTCAGGGCTGATGAACCGCAGGTGATTTCGGCGATCCGAATTATCTTCGAAGTGATATGGACGCATCTTCGTCTGTTCTTCGAGATCCTAAAGGCGTTGTTCAGGTTCGCAGTGCCTCCTACCCCTAAGGAAGTCAATGATGACATCATATTGGTGAGTTTAACTGTTTGTTATTGTTTTCATAATTTGGCATCATAGTTTTTTGTTTGATACAAAGATTTTTGATGTGTATAGAAAGGAACCTACAAAACAACTCAATTGGATTTAGAGTTGTCATTTGGGGTCCTAACCCCGCTTTTAATAAATTTAACAAAATGTCTAACAGTTTGAAACTAGATCATTCCCTTATCCCAATTATTTTTTCAATTATTATTATAATTATCATTCATGACAATTATTTTTAAAGTAAAGTAAAAAATCTCAACTATTTTTTTATTAATATTTGGACACATTTGGTGAAAATTCGCGCCAATTATCATTATCCTACGCCAATTATAATCCTCCACCAATTGGATAGATTCTAAACTATTGCTGTCAAATCTTTAAATGTTATAATTGCGCGGGATGTGATTTTCATTTGTTAGTGTCGTGATTTTTTACTACACGCTTTACTGTTTAATCGTTGAGTATATATTTTTTGTGAAGACTTTTTATCTCCTTTCTATTATCATCATATTTTAACCTTACGTGACTCGTATATCACTAAGATGGTGCATTTAACAAAACTTATTAGGTAAGTTCTCAGAGTTATAGAATAGTTTAAATATATTTTTTAGATGTGAATATTATTTGTAGGAAGTAACGCGGGGTGATGTTTTAAGTTTATTTTATTTCTGCCATTATCAGTAAATGATAAAATCAAGAGGTATTTCTGGTAGTAAATACCGAGCTATTCATAAAATATTTACTTTTATTTTTAATTTAAATAATACAGCAACGGTAAATATATTTTAGAACTCTTCAACTCAAAAATATTCAAGTGTTACTTCCTGGGTTTTTAGGGTCACACAACATATTTTTTTAAATGTTTAGAAAGATTTATTTAATCTGACAAATATTTGAAAGAATTACACTTTTATGTGAAAAGAGACCATACCAGAATCGGTTCATCCGCCTGAGACCCCACAGACAGAAATAGTCAAACTTATGACTCTCCTCTTTATACGTAACTATAGTTTTAAAGAGGCATTTTCCACGATCCTTCATTACAATGACACAATTTTTTTAAAAATAAAAGATAAGCGATTAATAAATACATTCTTTCAGTCTTTAATCTATAGGATATTGAAAATGTTAAGTCACTCCTAAAATATGTAGTTTTACCATTTAAAAAACGACCCCCGCACTTAGACCTTATCGAGTGGAAGGAGGTTTATTATTAGGTATGTATATTCTCCGTAAAAGTTAAATCTGTATGTCGGATTGCCATCCTACCGGGCTATGAGAGAAAAGGAATAGAGAGTGCACATGTGTTTTCGTGAACGCTTGTGCATTATTACTGTGTCCCGTGTAGCTGGCTTATGTCATAGTAACACTAGCCGCCGTGGCCGAAATCGGTACGGACATTATTATTATCATGGAACAAAGCCATCTAAACGAAGCATTTCTAGGTCAAACAGATAATTAAACCCGAAACACGTTGGTTATCTGTCGATACCAATCCTTTCCACTCCCAACTCCAGCTTCTGGTCGCCTCATCGAATGAACCTAAATACCATATTTTATATGGTAGGTACAATTCATTTTCGTGTAACACAAATCCCACCACCAAAGTTGTTTATTTACACTAAAAATGTTTAAAGGTCTTTCGCGCTATTAAAATGATTTATTCGTGTCAATTAAGCGTTAATAAGAAGACAGATTGTTTCGACACGATATAATTAACTTTAGCATTGACTTACAAACCATCGTGTGATCATTAAAGCAAATATAGATGGTTATTATTGTATCTTTGTATGGTAATGTGTTACAATGAGGTCTACCACCTCTTGAAGTAAAATTGCGATTGTGGAAAAGAGACAGAGCACTTTACATAGAGCGATATCTCTCTTCTACCACATCCATAGTTTTGCTGTTACAGGTTGTGGTAGACTACCAATTGCCTCTTAAAGTAGACTCTTCTAGATGTATTTCTCTTGATTCCTATCCAAAATCACGAACGTCTTTTTTTACGTGGAAAATCATCAAATGACCCCGCCCGCTGTGGATGCAGCGGGAGGGAGTGTCAGACTTTTACTGACTAAAACCCACTATGTTCCTCCTGGAGCCCTTTGAGTGCCAGGCGAGCGATAACTCTCACGAACATCCCGCAGCCCCGGCAGAAATCACGAACGTCTGCTATAATACTAATTAATAATCAAATCTATCTCGTATTAAATCCGTTCGACATAATTCGACCTACTAGATATAGGATAGGAAAAATGCTTGTCAAGGTACAAATTCCTTTGTCTCCAATAAATAAGATAAGATTAGGTTTAAATTATGCGACCTTTAGACTAAAAACAACCGGTACTAGGCTATGCAAATTATTTAAAAGTTGTATTGTAAGGTTCAATGATGATTGATGTAGATTGTCTTTTATTGCTTACAATGTCATGTTATTGTTTAAACTTTATAAATGTTATAGCGCTATAGAGCTACAAGGATCTTTTGGCACGTGGATATTTGCATCAAGAATCAACTCAACTGTATATCAAGAGTGATGGCTTTTCATATATATGGGTATTACTTCCAATTACCGCCAAGTACCATAAATCCAACATCAAAAGGTTTTTATTTCGAGTAGGCCTTGTCCTGTCCTACTTGACACGCCCTCATGTCGCCTATTGCCCTCATGTTTATGTCATCAACGTGCCAAAAGATCCTTGCAGCTCTATAGGTACCGTATATTTTTTTAGATATATATTATAGCAGACAAAGGTTCTAGAAATATCATGAGCGTCAAAAATGTTTTTACTTATTTCGGGCCTTACGATGTAGAGACAAATATTTACTAGAAACAGTTAAGGTATACAAATAGTTAGGTACAAATTTGCTGTAAATTGACTATTCCCTAGATTATTGCCAAATAAAGAATAACCAATGCTAAGACATTAATGTATTGGGTTCATAAAAAAGGGATAATTTACGACGACAATTTGTAAAAAATGCAACATAACTTCGTAATTACTAAATGTATGCCAAAACAACATTAATCATTATTATCTCTTATTTATCAATTGACTTTCTATCCAAAGGTTGTATTATTTTGGGCCGTATCTTATCTTAATTGGCTGAAGTCCAGTAGAGTTTGAACTTGTACTAATCAGGCAGAAATGCGTACCTACTTATAGTATTTTACATGCTACCGATCGATAAAATGATTAGTGATCTAAAACTGAAATATCTTAAAGTGACTAACTCATGAGTTTCTGGGGCTTATTTTTTTTATTTTGGATTAATATTATGTAGCAATGCATTAGCTTTGCCTGCATTGCCGGACAATTTGATTTATTTGTTTAGCGTTATACATTACCTTTTATAAGAATTTATTGAGAAGGGTGGGCGATGGGATGCGCTGTCTGTTATAATTGTGACGTTCAAAAAGTGCTACATTGTAGCCTAAATTGAATGAATGACTTTTGAGTTTTGATTTTAAGAGCACTTTTTGTTCGAGACAATATGTCTAACGTAGAATAAAAACTAAAAAACATCAACTTCAGTAGTTCAATATTAGGATCGACTCTATCTACCAGATTTAAATCAACACCGTATTCTAAATAGACGTATCGCCTATAGAACCTTCACAATACTACTGAAAATAGCTTTTCGAACCTTTACAAAACCACAACACTTTTTACTGGGTGCCTTTTAACATAAGACAATGCTTCTCCCACAGATCACCGGTGCTGGTCATGGAATGGGTCGCGAGGTGGCGCTGCGGTTCGCCAAGCTGGGAGCCACAGTGGTCTGCATCGACATCAACGCTAAGGGCAATGAAGACACCCTGAAGCTGATCAAACAGGCTAAGGGCAAGGCTTTTACTTATGAGTAAGTGAATTTTTAATCAACAACATACTCTACAAACTATATTATACAAACGCAGTGTACTCAATACTCTATACCATTATTGCACTCCATATTATTATGTTTTTAAAAGGTATTGGTGATGTATGTAGGATTCGCAGAATACATACATCCCTCGTTATACATAATAGTATCCCTCGTTTATTCTCTCGTCATGTTGCTTACATAGTTAATCAAAACTTTTCAAATAATAATAATGCTGGTTCTTTGGACAAAGGACATATTTACCAAAAAACATAGTTTTCGATCATCGTCGAGTTACTAAACGAGTCCAAACTTATATTGAACCATAATCTTTGATTTAACTGGAGATTAAAATTGTCTGGTATCGGAGGCTTGCCTTGTCTTGTATACGAAGGGTTTAGAAACACTTTTATTCTAGCGTTTATTAAAGGATTAAACTAATATCATATCTGCTGTCGGAAGCACATTGTATACATGCTAGGTTCTAATCTATCGATCAATTTAGTAATATCAAAGCATTAGCTGTTTATCAACCTAAAATAACTATGATTACAATTAAAAATATATGTAATTCATCGTTAGAAACTGTTTATTTATATTAACGATGATATTAATCAAAATGAATGTCACTATGTTTAGTCTCCATGAGAGCGAAAATATGTAGCGCTGATATCCAATATCGGGTCGGACAATGTAAAAGCAAATGTATAAAAACATTTAATTCATTTAACTACCACCGATATAGGGTTGTCGTCCGATGTCTGTATCAGATCGAATAAAGTAAAAAAGTATTAAACTAATGATCAGATTTTGATAAAACGCAAACATAATATGTCGCCGCGTCTTTTGACGATTGCGGTTCAAAAAGCAATCTAGCCATGTGTACCTAAAACCTTTTTTACTTAACATGCATTATTATACGGCTACATGAAAATAAATTCTCGAATGTTATTCATATATTTACTGGAGTGAAACAGTTTCAGCAAGGTTATAAACTTTTTGCTTATACTAAGTATAAATAACAGCATTATGTTCCGACCTTATTACTAAAAAGATCCTTTTACGTTCAGTACACTTGCAATTGCCATTTTGACCTTGGAAAGGAATAAAAGAAATATAAATGGTTAATTGAGGACGGTATTTTTTAATTCGGTCCAAGGTTTATTATTCCGTTGCAGGTTGCTACCTGTAAACTTGTAAATTTACAGATATGTTACGAGAACATAACGTTTGAATTATTTTATTTCGTGAACCGAAATTGAAACAGGACTGTGTACTGTTACCCACGAAAGTCTCGCCATTACAATCACAAACTGCCTTGGTACTTCTGCAACATTTACAAATAAAAATTAAAAGGTTTTTATTTTGAGTAAGCCTTCTCAGGCACTTTCAAAACGTTACTGACTCTAGTTGCGCGGTTCCAAAATGTCACTTTTATGGAGAAGCACCGGCAAGAAACTCCATAAGTATGCAACAACAACGCAAATTAGCAAAATGTAGAAATTACAATATACCAGGCGTTTTACAAGTTTCCAGTAGATTCCTGGTGTTCGTTCTTTTGTCCTAGCCACAGTACTGATTTATTGCATTTTGTATCTTGGTAATCTGATAGTGTTTATGAACTTTTGTGATTTCGGAAAAAAAAGATATCATACAATTTGAAGTCTCCAAATTATATCAAAAGAGTGAACTCCCGTTTTAACTTAATTTATAGAAGGAATTAGTTACTAGCGGCATTTTTTGTGTGATAATTATGACAATCGTACAATTCATTGAAGGATTTGATCACTAGCGTAACATTTTAAATGTAATAATTATCACAATCAAACTAAAAAGCTTCCTACCATTTCAGATGTGACGTCACAAACCGTGATGCCGTCATGCAACTGGCTCAGAAGGTGGAGCGCGAGGTCGGCGAGGTGACGATCCTCATCAACAACGCCGGCATCATGCCGTGCAAGCCCGTGCTGAGGCATTCTGAGAAAGAGATCCGCACCCTCATGGACATTAATGTTAATGGAAACCTTTGGGTGAGTACTGAGTTACTGCTACTGTTTGCTGTTAAAATAATCAGGCAATTTTTTTATTGTGTGAAAATTTCAATTCATTTGTATGCACTAGAGTAGCTCAGGTACGTCTGAGCGCAGCAGTAACGGTTCAAAAAACGTTTGAAGTCGTTTAAAAAGGTTGTCGATGTTTAAAGTATCCACTACTGAATGTAATGTGTAGAGAGGTCTTTGTACAACAGTAAATCGGTCAATCAGTCAAGCGTAAAGACAAAATAATGGTCGGTAGCTTAAACAATGTGAGCTAAAAGATGTGTAACCTATTTTTTTTAATTAAAGAATTTGCAGACTATCTGCAGCAAGTTTGCTAAATCGTCTTGTTCGTGTTGTATATAGCAACGACAAGTTCTAGATATAATTAATTACCATTAAAGATTAAAGTATTTGGCACAGACAGTTGGTAAATAACTTAATTATTACCTTTTGGATGTCGTTGACAAAACGCTACGACATCATATTATTATGAAAAGGGAGCAAAATTTTAATGAACCGAAATCGTCATATTCATTACCAATGACATTAAAACTTTGCATTTCGTACATTTTAACGTCGTCACAGTAATGATACAATGAGCTCGCTACGCGGACGTCATTTCCATATCTTTTCTATCCTTAGATAAAGATTCGAATTAGCAACTAGTAACTAAGCGTGATAACTGTTATCATTACTAATTACTTGAAAATATTCCTAAAAAACATGATAGAATGATAAATTTGATCTATACTTGAAATGTTTCCTTGTGTTTGTTGTTAGTAAATGATTCTTTACATCCTATTGTATGACCTTCTGACTGAAGTAAAAAAAAAACAATTGAGTCTATCTTGATTTTTCATACGTTTTTCTTTTGCATCTTCATCTTTCAAAAGACCGATAACTAGTACTTTTAATCATTCTCAATGAGATTGATTTATAATTAAAGGTTACCTCACGCGTATGAATTTATAGAATAGTTTCCGGCTTATACTTATACATATAACTAGTCAGGTTACCGACTAGTTTCGTTAAATCAGATTTACTCACGTCAGCTCAGCCCGAAACTATTCGGGCTGTTCCGATAAATACGCGTGAAAAAGCCGTTAACCTATAATTATTTCTCAATGAGGATTGACTCAAATGGGCAACGGTTCATGCCGCTCTATATAAAAAAAACTACATTTCGACAGCAGCAGCGATATGGTCATCGCTACCCCAATTAAGTCGTTATCAAAACATTCAGACCTTTATGCAAAAATGCTGACAGCTTGCTCAAAGACCACAAAAATGTTAATTACAATCTTAAATAATCGTCATTCTTTTATCGTTTTAATTATTCAATTTAGGGCTTATTCCAAATTAGTGATTATCAAGTTCACATGGCGAGATCTCGGCCATGGCCGCTTCATCTGATTATTGCATAACAGTAACTAACCTTTGATCCTTTTTGAGTTAATTTTATTGAATTAATGAAGACTGTCATGTAAAACACATGAATAAATACCATTGCAGGCTTCTTTTCTGTAAAATACTTCATTGACAAAAATGGTTTTATAAAACAATCTGGTTTTGTTTAAATTTTAGCGGTAAGAAGTTCTTGATTAGCAACATAAACAATTTAGGGTAGATTGTTCCTGCAGAAACGTTAATTTAATACACATACGTTCAAAATCGTAAAAAAACTTCGTTCTTAACGCAACTAAATTAATTGGGGCTTTATGAGGAAGCACAACCCAAGTGTATACCGTCCTCTTTTATCTAAGAATATATCTTGTGTATTATTTGTTGAAAATCCTTAATATAAATAAATAGACTATACAAACTAAAGCAAGAACTAATATAAAACTGCGCAAAGAATTGGTATTGCCATTCAGCGTGGTAATGCGGCCAGTCTCCTGGGCACGTTTCCCGCCATTGACGGAGATGAGGATATTTTTTTCGACGCTTTGTAAATATGTAATTTTTTTAGTTACATAAGTTTAGTCATAAATGTAGATATTTCTTGTTTTAGTATTGTTTCTGTTAAATAAAGACGCATGGACTTTTTTCGATATAAAACTTCTTTTAACTATTTCAGATGATCCAAGCGTTCTTACCAGCGATGTTGGAGCGTAACCACGGCCACATCGTTGCCATGTCGTCCATGGCCGGCAAGATGGGCCTGCGCAACCTGGTGCCCTACTGCGGCAGCAAGTACGCCGTCAGAGGCATCATGGAGGCTCTCGCTCTTGAACTGCACGAAGACCCTAGAGATACTAATGGAGTAAGTGTTTTAAGTCTTATCATTCCCCTGCCCTTATCCCAATTTGTATTTGGGTTTGGTGCAGCATGCCTTCTTTTTCCTTGTTTCTTTCATGTATATTATCGCGGACTCTCCTCGCACCCCCAAGATGCCATGATTATATTGATCGATGAAGCTCATTATAATGGGAATTGAATTAACCTGACTGTCGTATGCTGTTCTTGACATTGGCAATCTTAATTAACTACTTTATTACTTAGTGACGTGTTGGAGTTCAAATAAACATTTGATGATCAGTACCTACGAGTATTAAGCGCTTTCTCGCAAAATTTGAGTTACATGTCGTTGTAATCGAGTTCCAAATAAAAGTTTTTGTATTTACTCAACCGCCAAGCAGAAACTGAGAAGCACTATTAAATGTAGTGTCATACTCCCAAACTTAAAAAAAAAAACAAGTCATCATACTAAATCCTACCTAAACACCTTCCAGATTACTTAAATTGTGTAGCACTATTAATGCAGTAACATACTCCCAAAATCCAAGTCATCAAACTAAATCCAACTCTACCCCCTTCAGATTAAGTTCACAACCGTGTGCCCTTACATCGTGAACACGGGCCTGTGCCACAACCCGCGCATCCGCTTCGCCGGCCTCATGAAGACGGTGGAGCCGGGCGAGGCCGCCGACCAGATCGTGGACGCCGTCCGCAGGGAGTACCACGAGATCACCATCCCCAGTGACTTGTATTATACTAATAAGGTAAACTGCTTTTAATTTATTTGATAATTAGATTGTGTCCACGACTTCGTACGAATTTGTAATACTCCCGAGTAAAAAAAGATTATTAAAATTAAATAAAAAAAATCGGGGATACAAAAAGAATTTTGCCGGCTCTCAGACCTAATACATTGCGTAGGTCTCACAAAATTGCTAGAGAATCAGTCAAGCCGTTTCGGTGGAGAAAGGGTACGAACATGTTCCAAAGGTTTTTATTACAATGTACCTATTTATTAATTTCTGAACACTATTCGTCTTGTCCTGAATCCATATTTAAGTTAAAATGTGTTTTTCATTAGACTGTGGACCAAATCAAACAGCCTCTTATAATTCTTCTCCAGTAACACTAACATGCCATCTGGGCCCCTTCATATTGTATATATCTAACCTGTTTTCTTTGTTTCAGATCTTCAACCTGTTCCCGCCAGCAGGTGGTAGGATATTGACTGACTTCATTGGCACCGGGCTGGACCCCCACGATTAAATTATTGTGAACAAATCTTTTGTAAATAAATAAAATCTTGTTGATAAACTTACGTGCTTTTCACTTAACGTATAGGGTATAAGGCTATTCATATACGAATCACACAACACACCGCCTTTACGGCCACTTAATAGCTCTGACAAATTTTATTAATACAGTCATACTTTACCTAACTACGCGTATTTATTCCCTCCAAACAAGTTAATTTTTACACATTTCGTCAAAATTTTGATCATTTGTTTCTTTAATACTTAAAACTAATATAACATATCGTTTAACAAATAATGTCACGCAACAACATTCACTTATTCGTAAGTGTTTTGAGGAAGGTAGTGCAATGCCTCTTCGATGGCAGACATTGTCCAAATGCTTCCAGAAGTAAAGGTTCTTGCTCCACCGCTTGTCTGGAAATAAATAATAATATGAATTCATACTCATTATACAAACCTAAATCTAATAAGACTAATTCGAGGTGGCGCAGGACACAAAAATGTGGAAGAACTGGGGGGAGGTCTTTGCTTGGTAGTGGGACACAATAGGCTAGGAAAAAAAAGCCAATAGAGCAAATAACCTGGGTGTTCAATAGATTTGAAACTCAGACTCTTGGTAAAATATATGAATAATAATTATGTCCTGGCCAATTTCGGTTACGGCGGTTTAGTGTTGCTGAGGCACCAGCCAGCTACGCGGAACATAATATATTTTGCAAAAGCAGTCAAGCATGTGCGTAAACACAGGTGCACTCTCTGTTCGCTTACTCTTGCATCTCGACACGACTCTGATCATCTTTATCTAATAAATGATAACTTTGGAAAACTCTATTGTTTGGCTTATAAGACAGGATGTATTCATATGTAAACCCCTGCATAGCTTGTACATACAGCATCCAAGTTACCTGTAATCATCCAATGAGACTGTTCCATCTTTATCAACATCCAGCTTTTTCAGAACTAGCTCTACCAACTCCCGCACTCCCTCATCAGGGTCCTCATCACCAGGCTGTTTTAGCAGCGAGTTCCTAAAACAAAGACTGACTTTAGGTACCTACCCAAAAAAAAATATTGAAAATAACTAAGTCTTGAGCACTGAATTTCAAAAGATTTTTTTATTTGAATTCCTCCATACAAAAATTATTTTTTTCCTTAAACTACAATAGAAACGAAAAACAATAATTACCGTAGCAACAAAAACATTTCATCTTTCGTAATGAACCCGTCGTTGTTCAGATCGTAGACTTTAAAGCAGTACGTGATACGTTCTTCCGTGTTGCCGCGCAGCAGCACACTGAGCCCTTTGACCCAGGAGTCGAACCGCAGCGCCCCCTCCCCGCCCGCCGCGCCCCTCTCCCACGTCATCCACATGCGCTCGAGGATCGCCTCCTCGGTGACCAGGTCGAAGGTGTTGTGCATCACGTCGCGGAACGTGCTTTGGTCTATTCCCTGGAATGTAAAAGGATTTAAGTTTTTCGTGGTGAGAAAGATGACCTATTTTTTTGGTAACCCAGTGGAAATCCTCATGGACTGCCCTCGTCAGGGGGTTGACGAGGGGGTGTGCCGGACTTTTACCGGCTAAAACCACTGGAGCGTCTTCATCTACCTATGGCCGAGGGTGCGGGGTTTGCTTTCGCATTCACCGCGCCCCAGGCGGGAGACAGATGACCTAATGTTACTTCTGCGGAATGACACATGGAAAAGGAATAGAATTATCATCATCATCAGCCTATCGCAGTCCACTGCTGGATATAGGCCTCTTCAAGTGCACGTTACTGAGAACTGTTTTCAGCCACTAAAGGAGTAGAATACTCAAAATAAAACACGCTAAAATCAATATGGACCCTCTCGTGGATGCAAAATTTAGGAGAGAGGAAGAGGGCTAAAAAAGAAATTTATTCAAATCAATATTGTTATAATCTCAAGGAAGCAGTCAGTATTCAATGTTTTTAACACAACTTTCGATCTGGAAACAAAGCCTTCTGAACCATTATTTCGAGAAATAATATTCAACATCACAGACTTTGCAATAAAATTAAACTTAAGCTCCTCTATCGAACATTGCCTGCAGTACAATAAAACCTGGGGTACTTAAGTATAGTTTGGAATAAAAATTGAGCGGTTGTTCACGAGGATCGTAACATCGTTCCGTATATAAACAGTTTATTGGTAATAACAGCAGTTTAACCGCTGGGGTAAGGAAGCTATTTACTACAAATTCCTTGCATTGCGTGCGCCTATGAATGCAGGGGCGGAAGTAGGTTGCGTATGAACGTAACTAGTTTTAAAGCCATTAAAGCTGAATTGTTTCGTCTATTTTGCGTTATTATTATTAGGGCAAGAGAATAGAATGCATGATTTGAATTTAAAAGTAACTAAAGGGCACGACTTGTAGGTATAAGAAAGCGAGCAGTAGTTGGATTCGTAAGGCTGGCTGCCCTCCGGAGCGGAGTTAGGCTGCGGAGCGGAGAAACCGAGAGGTATTAACTAATGGATTGCAAGAAGTGGAGATTTTGTGCAATCCTAATCGTTAATACATCTCAGTTTCTCCGCACCGATAGACGGGCAGCCTAAAGTAGCCGGCTAGGCATTATGGCGTACCTTGAAAGAAGAAAGTGTCTAAGTCCAGCAATGGTTATGTTTTGTGTAAATATGTGAATTTTCACGAGCTTAAGCGCAGAACTATTACATTGATAATTATAACTGATAGACACCTCTTTAATCTCATTTGTATAGTTAGACGATACAATATTTCAACGCACTTATTTATTAAATGCTAGTATCTAGCTCTAAATACCAATATAATATTCGAAGAGATAAATTACTTTATTTGTTAGAATAAGTACTAACTTTTAACTTATTCCCATTTATCATCACGTGGTTTTCGCAAAACAAACTTTTTCTAATAGAATTTACCTACCACATTAAACTTTTGTCAAGTCATGTTATTTATGGGCCATGACAGAATAGGACAAGTTTAAATAGATTTTCAAAAGTCTAAATCTAAGTTGTATTGAATTTATGTGTACTCTTTTAGCAATTACTTTTCACCGTGTGGTATAACTTAGGATCTACACTACCTTCTAAAGGAAGACTATTGGCGTGCAGTAGTAGAAGAGAGTCACTGCTCTACGTCTTAGGATGCTTTTCCATCAGAGATGTACTATGTAACTATAAATAAATAAATATCTTAGTTGAATAATATTATTTGGTGGACGCCAAACGCATCCACAGCAACGTAAAATAGCACAACTCTGGTGGAAAGTATCCTTACAGTGCGGTCGCCGCTTACACAAATGCAGACGTCTTATGGAAATGGTGCGACGCCCTCAACTATTATAAACGTTATTACTGTGAAGTATGAACTCACATCAATCTTAGGAGAGTGTCCAATAGCCGTGGTCGGGGCCGCGGCCTGCGCGCTCGCCACCAGTCGTCGGTACATCGTGTAGAGAGCTTCTATTTCAGGCCTGCGGAAGTTATATGTCAGATTATGTATTAAAATTAATTTATCGTAAAAACTGAAAAAATCCTTAAGAGACGTAAATATTTTATTGTTCCGTATATTATATATGGGGGAGGACTTTGCTCAGCAATGGACAACCTAGAAAAAAAGGATATTATAGTTATAATTAAACTAAGGTATGACAACATTACAATTACAGCCAATAGAATATCAGATATTTTTTAAAATACCGCCTAGCAACAGTCAGTATAGAAATCCGAATTTAAAAAGAAACCTTTATAACCCCAATAAATATCTGCTTCAAGACTATAAAACACTGTCTTATTACTTCTGCTCCAAGAAAAAGCTTACTGCTACGAAACGCTGTCGGAATGCCACTGTAGTAGGCTTTACAAGATAATACAATATCGTGTAAAAGGTTCCGTATTCAATTGAACTTTTTTTTATTATAAGAAGGTATATTTAAACGGCTTTTTTGCCCTTTTGAGCCAAATGAGTACCATAATGCTAAAACACGAAAAATAGCTGTAGGTAATAACTTGTTCTTCATAAGTATTACAGAAAAACATAATTTAATCAATCCCACAGATGCTCAATATAAGATTAAAGATAAACTACAACATAACAGACGTACGTCTAAAATTTTACATTATTTTTAGTGGAAAATATTTCTATACCAAATAATAGTTTTTGTATTCAATGAACTCTACAAAAATGCTACGAGTTTCATATGATTCGTAAATCGACAACAATTCAATTTGGAATCTGTTTGAACAAACCACACAAAATTAACTTAGTATAATATTAGTTAGTACAGAACCCCAAACCGCTTAGGTCGTAAAACCATGTCTATGCCTACCGCGTCCATACAAGCACTGAACACAATTATTTGTCCATTTCACGACAACTTCGCTCCGAACAGAAACAATACAGGTTCCCTCGTAAATTAGGTAAGCTATCGAAACTGTTTGTACCTGTATATTATATGTAAGTATCTAGGTATTACTATGAAACTAGAACTTAATTGTACAAATTTCACATCGACATTACTGCATAAAATCTTGTTTTTATTTCTTTTAGACTTCAAAAGTGAAATTAAGGACAGTAACATAAACTTATTTACAAATACACGGATGCCTATCAGTCAAAAATCATATAAGTTATTCATAATTGCTTTTGCAAAAACAAAAGTTTTTTACGAAAACAAAAACGCTTAACTTTCGAACTTCAAAAACTTATAAACGTACTGGCACAAAACGTAAACACAAAAAAAAAGCAGATATTTTCTCAATACATTTTTAAATTAAATCAGTTAATCACAAAAAAAAAACAAATTTCGAAAACCGAAACTCACTTATTAAAATGCGTGATTCTATAGAGCGCATCGCGATGTTTTTCTTTTAACTTAGTATTAGGCATCGTGGCCACATTATATTTAGTAGACGACCTCCGCGGTTGGCCCCAGTCACCCCACTGGCGGAGTGAACGAAGGGTTTGCCTTCGATCGTTTATAGGTTGCTTCAATGGGTTCATTTACGGCTAATGGTTGTAATGCATGTGTTGTGATTATGTTGTTTCGGGTTTTATTTATGAAAGTATTCCTTGTTGGTTTGGATGTAAGTTTTTGCCAGCCTATCGATAATTCCGAGTAGATTTTGGTTATGATTTAGATTTGTGTATAAGATGTTCTGTGGGTTTATTTTTTAACTAAGGATAATAAAGTTTATGTATTGTACATAATCAATAATCAAAGATAAAAGTAGAGTTCGCGTTCCGGAGTCAATTACAACTTTGATATTTAAAATAACGTCGCTTTAGGAATAACTGTAGTAGCGGGATTTTAGGTTATAAAATTAAAAGTGATGGCGTTGTTTGTTTTTCAAGAGAGATTATGTTATCGAACGTATGTTTAATACCAAAATATGTGACACAACACCCAGGAACCGTAATCATTGTACGATATAGTGTTGGCACATTAATTAATTTGCTGAAATCAAACTAATTGATATTTTTAGTAATTATTTACTTATTATAATCCCTGGTTAGCTTAGATAATAGTTGAAACATAAACTATAGCTTTTGTATCAGGTATTAGATAACAACATCTAACAAATAGTAGGCTGCAGGTCGTTAGGTCACGTGACTCAATAATTTGAAACACGATACTATTTACAATTACTGTCAGGGCAGGCTCTATGCCATTAGTCATACCGTGACAAAACACCATAGCTACCTTCAGCATGCCTGTTTCTATCGCTATTTTCTATCAATTTAATGTTTTTCCTGCAATTAGTTAGGACAATTTTTAATGGAAACTAAATCTATGGGTTGTAATTTTATGATCGTTACTTGTTGTTAACTGCTATTTATATATAGACTAGAATCACCACTGTTCGCGACGTGTCGCGACTTCGATCGATACGAATCGATAGGATAAGAATATGTGCGTTTCACAAATGATTGTTCCGAGTCTAAAATTTTTCTGCATGTCTTGTCTGTGTATGTCTTTGTGCATGTGAAATGAATGTTTGTGAAATTCCAAGGGATACAATGATTAAACACCTTAGTGTGGTCCAGTCGCGTGAAAAATATATATTTATATAGCTTTTTTCCACCACGAATGCATAGTGTAAGATGTGATTTTGACAGACAAAAAAAAATGGTTTAAAACTATGTAGAGTGATTCTACGGGGTCTTTGTAAACACATCGCACATAAAATGACGGCCGACAACCAAATTACGACCTCGCCGACAAAGTAATTACACCGTAAGTGCATATGTCAAAAGGTGAGGTGGATGTCGACAATTTAATTCTTTTTGATAGAGCCTGACCTGCGTGGATGGTACTAGTACTTCGTGGAGTTCAGCGCCGTGTTATTCGAATGAAAATAAGAGTAGATATTATGGAGCACACTCTTTATTGAAAATTCTTTATTTTTTGTCCAAGTCATATTTTTTTTAATTTTTAGGTGGAGAGATAGATACATTTTAAACAACTTAAAAAAGCAAAACATGATAGTATGTTATTGAAACTGGTCCACCTTTAAAAAGATAGAGATAGATAATGTTGATGAATGAAGAGGAAGGGGAAGACCATGGATGGATTGCATAAGAAATTATATGAATGAAAAAGGAGTAAATGATACTCTGACGTCTGATGAATGGAGAATGGAAGAAAAAAAACGTGTTGCTCCGACCCCAAGTAAAATATCATAAGGGCAGGAAGATGATGAAGATTTCAAACTTTTTGTCCGACTTACTTGTTAAACCTCGTGCACTTCAACAGCATTTCAAAGACTTTCTGCGGCGGCTTGGTGCCGGCCGCCTTCTTCTCCTTCCTCTTGGGCTTGGCGGGCGCTGCGGCAGCTTGGGGACGGTCTGCAGCCGCGCGGCCGGCGTTCAGGAAGAGCCGCACTCCTCGGAGGGCGATCGCACTGGCAGCCATACTGATCTGCTTGTTCTCGGTCATGACACTTGGCTAGAAAATGGAGGGTGTTATTGTACACTCAAGTTCAAGAATTTAGAATAGGAGTTTTGTACTAAATTGTGTATAAAATAAATTAACAAGTAATTAATAAATTCTAAAATTAAGAAAGAAAGAGAATATAAGATAAGAAGAAAATCGATTCGGGTCTAGAGAATAGTGTATATGTTATGGACCAAGTGATAAATTGGGCAGTATACATAATGCCCGGGCACTATGAATAATGCCCAGCATTATCGGGCTAAGTGATTAATTACTATCTTAAGTTCATTATTATCATATCGCTCGGTCATTATTATATTGCTAAATGATAGTTGGGCAATTTGATACTAATGCTATATTTAAGTTGTATCAAGCGCTAAATAAACCATGGCTGCAATTGGGGACACCGTAAGAGTTCGAGTTCCGATGTTGATTGCGGTCGTAATGATGGAAGAAATAAAAAAAAAACCTAACCTAACCTAACCTAAATTAGGTGAGGTTAGGTTTTTTTTATTTGTCAAAATCTATATTTATTGAGGTGAAAACTATCATTTAGCAATAAAATAATGACCGAGCGATATGATAATAATGAAGTTAAGATAGTAATTAATCACTTAGCCCGATAATGCCCGCATTAATCACTTGGTCCATAACATATAGAAAACTTAACAAAAATGACATTTAGATCTGATAAAGATGTTTGTGACATTGCATTTTTAATAGGCTTTATTAAGTTAGTTAGGTTACCACACGAACATAGTTTTACTGTTTTATTTGCATTTTAGACTTAACAAAACAAAATGACTTCTCCATTCCGCCCGGCTTAATCGTGTAGAATTCCTGTGTTACCACGTCACCCATTATTTCAGACATGCATAGTTTTAGCCGTGTAATGTGCTAATGCCAACCCAGTTCAGATAGTTGGTGGAAGGCACCGACTGCCGATTACGGAGCTGATACAGAGCTTAATTACAAAGTTAGTTGCCTACCTACCCATTACTGATGGATAGGGTTAAAAGTTGTTGTGAGTTTTGAAGGTGTATGGAAGTAGCGAAATTTTCCATGTGGTGTTGATAATGTTTTAGTAAAATTCCGTAATTTTACTAAACCAAATGGAATATTTAGCTTCTTCCATGCAACTTTAAAATCGTTGTTGGTAAGAAATTTGAGATGAAAAATTCAGAATAACTTCGTGGTTTGAGAAATATTTCTAGATAAGTTATTATCCATTTTTAAGCAGTGAAGTCTCAAATCCAGCTATGATAAAGAAATGAGAGCCAAAAATCATCTCAATTAAAACACCGTAAAGAAGAGCATGACTTCATGATAGGGACACTTTCTCAAAAGAGAAAACCAAACTTAAACCCAAAGTTTTCCAAAAAGCGCCTATTTCCGAAATAGACGCGTTTTACCCCAATCAGGTCGCCAGTTCCACCATGATTGCAGCAATACATTTAAGGCCCGCGAGTAGCGACATACATCAATTTATGTGGTCTGACGGCACGCTATACATCGCTTATTGTTTCATTCCGATAACATTAGAACCCCACGGAACTGACGCACAATTTCATGTAGAATAATACATTATAGCTAGTTCTATGTAGATTGTAGTCGATCAAAAACTTTTATCTATTCCGTTCGTGATTTTGCTTTAGTGAGGTTCAACCCTTTGTGTTCGGTATACGTTCATAAGTACTGCATATATCGGGAAAATGTTTGTAAGGAAATAGGTCGTTCGGGCGGGGAAATTAAGTTAATAGAAAGACCGAATGAAGAGGGTCAGTGGAGTGGGGATAATGTTGATGGAAAGAAATGTTTAATATTGGGAATAAGGAAGAAGGAAGAAGAGATCGGGTTAAACAAATTTGGCAAAAACAAATTGTCCATACTTGGATGGGTCAATTGTTAATTAAACGTCAACTTAGTCTTTTTATCTCAATCTAAGACTAATGGATGAAGAAATAGAATGTAAAATACAATCCTATTCACCACTGACTTCCTCGATAAGAAATGGTGCCTTTGACGTAACTAATTTCCGTAATAAACCACCCAATCCTTACTTAATCAAGTTCCTGTCTCCCATAATTCATGTCGTTACAATTTTGAAGCTTTTTTTTCGATTAGAATTCGACAGGACGGTATTCGGTCGTCGACGTGTCATTCAAAGAGCACCTATCACGCAATATACAGAGACAGGACATAAAATATATATTTTATGTGTACCGTGTGCCTGTCTGAAGGGCGATGTGTTCACAAACGGGTTTTATTAGTACTTATATTGCAGGATACGAAAAATAGAGCATACGGGAATAGGTTTTCTTTTGTACGTAATGTTTGAATCTACATGTTATTAGACACAACGCAAAACATTAATCTAGTTTTGAAAGTGTCCAAGAGAGTTTTAACCAAAGAAGGCACTACTACCTCAGTTTACTGTGACTTTACTCATAGAGCAGAATAATCTTCATTTGTAGGAATACGGTACGGGAAAGTTATTATAGAATTTTGTACCATAATATTCTGCCGTTTCCTACGTATAGCTAGATAATAGTTAGTAACCAAAAGAATTTGGTGTCGAAATAGCTTACAGTCTTTGCCTCAATCAATCAATCATTATTTCTTTTTCAATCAATCATTACCTTCTCTTGGGAGTACTTTACATTAGCTTCTAGTTAAATGTAAGATCTTCTAATGAATAATATTCCTGTATTAATATCCGAAATTATTGTAAGCTTCTACGAAACAAAGTTCCCAACAGCGCCCTCCATAATTCGTGATTTCATTTTGGTTTTGTAATATGTGTATGGAATTACGGATTTATTAGTAGTTCCCACGCATATTTCCCGAGCGATGTTTATCTGAAAATGACTTATATCTACCAAAGTATGTCAGCAATTTCGTGTGGTTTGAACCGAGACATAAATTCTCGGAGTACACGGAACTACTGATTTACTATCAACATTTTGACAATTAAGGGGGGTTCTGCGAAGAAAATTTATATCAAAGGATTGTTTAGTCTTAAAGCGAAGGGAGTAGTCGGCATACAGGTCTTCAGATCTCTTAAAAGGTATTTTTACGTTGACTTCAAAGATTGTATCGCTCGTCGTATGAGCAATGCATGATAATATTTGCATTGTAATCGGACGGCGGTACCTACACACGCGATGCTACCATACGTGATCAAATAAATGTATTTTTGTATGCTTTTTAAATGTTTTGTGGATTTTATGGGGGGCTCTATGATAGGTTTACGGGGGTACGCGTATAAAGTCGAGTGTCAATAAACTTGAAGTCATAACGCAGTCTGCGGGCACAGACATACTCGTGTAACGTATAAAAAGTTAGTATTATATAAAAAAGTCTATAGTTATTTAGGTACTAGTTATTTAAGACAATTGTTCGTGTATCTTTAGTAAGGCCGACTAAAGACAGAACATTTGTAAATACATATTTAAGTAGCTAATAACTTTTTGGTCTTAACTACGTATTTTTCGTCTAGCTGTTTTGTTTCTCTCCAATTTAGGGTAAGCTGTTGCGAGATTTGGACATTATTTTTTTTTTGTTTTTAGAGGTACCTCAAGGATTGGATAGAAACCTATTTGCAATCTTGGTAGGTAATGGTTATTAAACAGGCATAACATAACGTTATGGCTTTCTCATTTCTTCCTTTGATTAATCTTATGTAACTAACATCGAACAAAAATGTTGACCTAAGTGTAAATGTATTTGTTTTGAAACATTTACAATTCCAAATTATTTTTACTAATTTCAAAACATCAGTAAACCTCATTAAATATGAATCCAAACGCAAAATGACGCCTAACCTTCACACAAAATTAAACTAATCACCTAGTTAATTAATCAAATAAACCTTTCGTGAAAGCAAGCAATCAATTTACTCTACCGCCATTCTAAAATTCAATTCAATCCAAAAAGGTTTTTACCCTTTTTACCTTAATAACCCACGAAAGAGGTTCTATAACTTATAATAACTAACCTACAACCCGTGCGTGCATCGATCAAGCACCGCACGGAGCTTCGTTAATGTAAGCACATTACTACATAGATAAACTGCCTACGACCTGTGATTTATGACTTTATTCCCCTGACAACACACACATACAAGTATAATATGTGATTTATAATAGGTACAGTGTTACGCGTAGGTATATCGGTGTATCGACTGCTGTTACCGCGTTGCTAAGGAACGCAATTTTCGGGTATTCTGTTTTTTGGGTGGCATTGATTTTTTGGGGGCAGTAGAAGGGTTATGTGTAACTACGAATTGGAGACGTTATGGTCATAAGATTGTTAAAT
Organism: Chrysodeixis includens; assembly: GCA_941860345.1. Classification (NCBI taxonomy): domain Eukaryota; kingdom Metazoa; phylum Arthropoda; class Insecta; order Lepidoptera; family Noctuidae; genus Chrysodeixis; species Chrysodeixis includens. The sequence goes on along the minus strand of OW796091.1, from coordinate 418,139 downwards.
GATTGAGAATGTTCGAGAAGAGAGAGAGAACCTATTTTTTATCTAGTAGCTGTAACAAAACTGTTCTAAAGTCTTCGTCGTAGCTCTCTTAATAGGTACGAAGGTAATACCTGCCGAAAGACAAAGTTTGGGTTTTAATGTAATCATTTCTATATAAAAAAAAAGTTCTGTACAAAAACCTATACCAATAGCCAAGAAATCAGACTGATATGTGTCTATAATGTCCATCTACTTACGTGAAAACTAAAGTGGTGCATGGGAAATCGCAAAATGCACCGAGGTAGATTTATAGGTATTATACTTTTTACGATAACACAGCTTAGACAAGTATTGAGTCCTGGGATTATCGTTAAAAATGTTAAAATCAATCGTGTTGCTATTAATTCTCTAAAACCTTATAAAATAAAAATAATATCGCACTTATAATAAAAACTGAACAACAGATGAAAGTTATTGACTATCATCATTCCCCTGCCCTTATCCCAATTTTTACTTGGGGTTGGCGCAACACGTCTTTTAGACATGTTGCTTAAAGTTTTGGCTATGGTTTTATAGTCGGCCGCCTGCCTGACACTAACCCTCTTTGGGAATGCGATTGTTGGTTGTTTACCCGCTACCATTCGGGTGACCCAAGGTGCTTGGTACACTGCACTGGGTCTTAAGGTCCATTAGTCGCCTTTTACGACACCCAGTGGAGGATATGGGGTGGTGCTATTCTTTATATCCGGACACCACACGGACAAAAAGTTATTGACTATATTTTTACGTATTTCTGGTTACGTGCCTACTTATTATTAAACCTATTTTCTTTATGTGATTTGAAGTTAGCGTGTCGTGATATAAACAAATTAAATTAAATTCTAATAGCATTGCCAAAGTAATAACTTAGCTCGTCTTATTTAAATTATTATTACAGACACAACTGAAAGGTGAAATTACAAGAGATGGCTAGGTCGGAAAAGTAAATTATGAGCCAATATTGTTTAAAATACGATACGATACGGTAAAAGACTGAAGTAGTTTTTCTAAATCCATTGGCGTGTTTAGTGACATCTATCGAACATTTTGTAAATAAAATCTTATCTGTCAAGTAGGGTCAAGCCTCATAACTTATGTCAGCGCCATCTAGATTGCTTTAGTATCAATTATAATTGACAATAATCGTGAAGTTAGGTAATAGTGACGCGATTTGTTAATCAGTATTAAATTCAAGTTATTATTAAAGTAGGAGTAAATATAAAATAAAAGGATTTTATATATAAATTGTAACATATGGTTTCAATAATAAATATCATATCGTTTAGGTTATTTATTCCTGACAAGAACAAAACGCGACTTTCTTGTTCAATTGACATGAAGTTAGCCACGAATTGGACGTCTTTCAATCTGTCAAGTACCGTAAGTCAAATCGCCACGGAAGGCTGTGTATCGTTTCACGATTTCGTCTTTGTTGTGTTTATTTTAATAATACTGAATGAAATGACATAAATAAACAGACAAATACTAAGTGCGCGAGTTCTGTGAAAGTATTCCTGTGATTTCCGTGTGGTTAGTGTTGTTCTTTTACGTAAAAGTGGACCGCGTTTATCGGTAAGATTTTTAGTTATTTTTTTATTTATTTCGCAGCGCATTCTTGTTCTATGGCTGTTTTTTTATTGTTTGTCCTTGCATGTTGAGGAAATAATGTGTTACGTAGGTGTGGTCATACATGTGTATGGAATTAAAGGCGGTTGTTTTGTATACATTCATTTGAACGACTACTTACTCGTTAAACTTCATGCTTGGTTGCACACACGTTTGAAAATTTGAATTTGTAAAGTTAACATACACTTGGTAAACAAAATTATCTTGACTGTATACCTACTGTTTTCATTTGCATGAGAAATGTGACTTTGTTTTGCAGAATTATTTTTCCCACTGCATTTATTAATAATATACCCCACTTTTCTAACTTAATTCAGCTCTTCTGCTACTTAGCTCAAGCTAAAGTTTTACCTAATAAATTAACTTCCTAATATGAAGTTTCATTCAGTAAAACTAACATTTTTGCTGATACATGCTGTAATAATATAGATAAACCATCAAAGAAGGATAATATTTAATCATACATTGTGTTATATTATTTTAAAACACAAGCAAGTAAAACTTTTACTTATTATTTTAACTGGTACTTTGTAATCAGATACTCTTTACCTTAAATTCAAATCTGTTTCAGCAAATTGGATAAATTCCATTGTTAAATTTAAACTTACAGTAACAAAGAAGGTACTTTCTTACATTAATCACTAACTCTGAACTTTTCTTGGACCTGTATCAGTTTAAGTTAGCAATATCTAAATGCATCAAGTATCTTTAGCATTGTAAGAGTAAAAGTATTATGAAAGTTAATTTATTATTGTTATTTTTTTATGCTTTTTAATAAATAATATGCAATAATTTCTATAAACACTCATTGCTATCTTATCACTAAGAATTGTGTGATAGCTACCGATATGACTAATATCACTTAAGTCAGCATCGTCAAATACTAATCTTGTTCAATATAAGATAAAGAATTGCAATAAATGTTTGTTTGTAGATATTTCGCAATTAAAAATATTTCCATATTAAATTAGTCCTTGTTCCCCTTTAAAATTTTTGGTATTTAAAAATAATTCAATGACAATCATCATCTTCCTGCCCCTATCCCATTTTACTTGGGGTCGGTGCTTAACATCTTTAAAAAAAAAAAAAAAATAATACAATAAACAATATTAAAAAAAACAATAGATTTCTGCCATACATATGTAACAAAACATAAGGTTTTATTAATTATTAAATTATTATATTTTTGACCCTGTAAACTCTGGCCTGGCAGGTATTTTAAAATTGGAATTTGTGTACCATAACCCTAGGAGTAGCTCTCTAACATTAATGTCGTATTGTCTACCACTTCAACTACAAAATATAGTAACTAGCTCATTGGATAAATATATTTTTAAATTTTAATCTGCTAAAACTGTACCTACTTCAAATTCAAATATTTTTGTTGTATGAACATGGATTATAGAGTTGTTAGCTATCAAATGGTAGGTATATGAGTAAACCAGTCAGTCTAGGTTTGTCCAATTATTTGCTCAATGACAGTGCCTTTTTAATAAGCCTAAGCTCTTCCATTGCTGGGCAAAGGCCTCCCTCAAATCCTTCCTAAATTCCTCTCACGCCGCCTCAAACCCCCCGCGGAATGCGTTAAATCATCCCGCCACCTCTTCCTGGGCCGGCCTCGGTGGCGCCGTCCGTTTGCAAGCTCCATTATACCTATATGTATAGTCACGAGCAAAAACATGTACCTATCACGACCAAACTGTTACAGTAGATTTCTTATGCGAAATGTTTGAAGTTGTTATAGAATATTCCTGATATTGTAAACTAAAAAAAAATGTTTAATTTAAAAGAAAATTTCACTATTTTATGAATCATTTAACTAGGACTTAAACGTGTATACTTGTATTTGCTCGTGACTGTACTACTCAGTCGTATCTAAAAATGTAATGTTTCCAGGAAGTCAATATTTAAAGCTTAATTAATATGTGACTTGTCCAATGTGTCACATAATTTGTAGTGACACCATTCATTGTTGAATAAACACCTAAACCAGGTCGTATTATACACCTACTATTAATATTGTCTAACATGTTTTTATGCACCTTTGTAAAGAAAGGTTTGTAGCCTTTGATTGTCTTGGTAAACTGTTTTTAAACCTTTCAAGCAGTTTAACGGTAAATGAGGTAAATGCCATTGTCAGATGAGGACGCTCCAGTGGTTTTAGCTGGTAAAAGTCCGGCACAGCTCCCGTCAACCCCCTGACGAAGGATAGTCGATGAGGATTTCCACTGTGGTACAAAAAATGTATGTTAATCACTGGCTAACTGTTCCGAGTAATATCTGTATGACCCTTCCAAGTAAATGAGCGATTTGCGTGTTTCGAGAAAAATGCGTAACCAAATGCTTGTTTTCGTTAGATCGACTGTGGTTCAGAAATATTACAAATGTGCATAGCCTATTTATGCATGGTAATCACTGGTAAACTACTTAAAACTACTACGAGCCGTCTGTTTAATACCTAACGTGTTTCTCATCGACTGCAATTTACTAAAATACAAATATGGCCCATATACCTGACACACAAAAACCAAACAGGTGAACTATATTTGTGTAAATATCAATAACTAATATAATTCTCTTCATATTTATTTAGCACATGATTCACACGTGCTCGTAACTTGAAAGGATTGAAAGGAAAAGCAAACAGTTTTATCTGGATTTATCTTATCTTAGGCGTGGGAATGTATGTACTCGATGTACTCAAGTATGTCACATATATTTGATATCGGCTAGTTCCTGATATTGTAAAGTAACCCGCGTTATGGGTTGTTCCCAACTCGACACAAGAGATTGGACACACGTATGTCCGGTTGGTGAAATTAAAATTAGTGCTACTAATTATTTCGTCATGTGGACACGCCATAATTTTTACGCGTGTCCACATGGGAAACTTAAATTAAATCACTTTTATGTTTCCGTCAACTGGACACACGGTCCTTAAAATCTGAAATGTCCAGAATCGGGTATAATACGACCGTGTGTCCAGTTGACGAAAACATAAAAGTGATTTAATTTAAGTTTCCCATGTGGACACGCGTAAAAATTATGGCGTGTCCACATGACGAAATAATTAGTAGCACTAATTTTAATTTCACCAACCGGACACACGTGTGTCCAGTCTCTTGTGTCGAGTTGGGAACAACCCCGCGTTATACCCGTTCCCGTTTATAGTACCGAAATATACAGTAAAATATAATAATAGTTCGATAAAAAATAATGGACAATCAAGCGCAGGATAAAATTAATATTATCTGATTACCCGAGAAGACTACTGGAAGTATTATGCAAAAACATTGATAAAATTTATTACAGTATGTTACAATCAAACTGAAATACTATTTAAAATCTGATTACAGGTAAAACTGTGTACAGCACAGAAATAATATCGATATATGTATTTATGTGGTGTAAGTTTGTATAGGCTTAATCTACTAACTTACAGATTACTTTCAGTTACCCTACTCTTACGTAAAAATAATCATATGCTAAAATATTTTAGTAATAAAAAATATATATCGCTATAGTAATAATTTATTGCCAAGCCATCTATTGTTTTTTAATACATCGAGTTATTTACTTTTATAATTAAGTATTACTTCACAGCTACAAGGATTACCTAACAAAATCCTATTATTTATATTATTGCTAATTTATCGAAAGCATTCATTAATCATTTGTAATACATACATACATAAACGTCACGCCACTTTCCCTTGCGGGTAGGCATTTATAATACTGGTATTAATAAAACCATGCTTTTAAATGACTCAAATACGTTTTAAAGGAAATAACGCAATAATTACGAATATTGGCTAATAGATAATAGACTAGCAAACACATAGATAGTAATACTAGATAAGTAGATACAAATATGAACGAAATTATCGTACGGTCGGCAACAAAGGTCCTTTAACACGATTATCTGTTTTTAAAAGAGTAACTTACGGAGTTTTTTGCAGGTTCTTCTCCATAAGAATTACATTTTGGAACCGCGCAACTAGAGTCAGTAACGTTTTGAAAGTGCCTGAAAAGGCCGACTCGAAATAAAAACCTTTTTTATTTTGATTTTGATTCACTCACCACTGTTTGGTGCGCAACTAGAGTCAGTAAGTCCTTTTGATTTTCAAATGTCCAGGATATTCAGTTAACTAACAGCATGACAAAAACTCAATGAATTTGATCGTGTAAAGTTATTTCATTGTTAACTTCTGTGGCTATCCGTACATTAGTTTCTGGCATTCCTCGGTATCCTGAATAACTCACGCCTACATAACGTGAAGTTACATGAACATATAATTTTGTCCACCCACCGCCTAGCGTGGGAATAAAGAACACTTACGAAAACTTATGTTGAATGTAAGTACCAACTAGATAATATGCACGGGTTGGTAACAAGAGGAAATACTACTATGTAAAATGTTGAAACTGTTCTTAATACGCAACTAAAAAATGTAGTAGATAGTGTAAGAAATTGATGAAAACTGACTATGATTCTGAAATTGCCATAAAATGGCATGGTGTTGTCTAGAAGGAATTAAGTATTTCGAATACAGAATAATTAAAGAAGGTACGTATCACCAAACCTAATATTTAGAACCAACCTAGTCCAAACTAACCAAATTCTGGTTAGCTTATTAAATCATAATTGTCGCATGGCCAACGTTGGAACCAACCGCGGTGAATTGGTAATGAACTCCCAATATTGGGAGACCGTCAGGCCGCTACGTTTCATGTCCTGGGCGAATTAAATATTTGGTTCGATGTCTACCATAATATATTCCGAAGTTATTATTTTACGTAACAGTCTTCCTTGCTACCTCGCTTGCATATGAAAGTACTATCGAAAATGTTAACGGTAAAGTTTGGGCCCTTGTCGATCATACGAAATTTTAAGCGGTTCTGTAAGTTCAGCTATCTAGAGAATTAATTTAAAAGGTAATGAAACGCTGTAAATTGCTCATTGTTCACGACATTTTTAATGCAAAAAAGCATTCGGCAGGTTTAAATATTTCATTTGACCAATCGATAAAAAATAACGAGCTAACTATTAGTAAAAACCGAAATTCCTTTTTATAAAAATAAAATGCCTGTCTTCAAGATGTTCTTAAAAATGTCATTGATATAATCAATTCAGTAACAACAAGAAATTTTTAACTCCTAGAACAAGTTCCAAAAATAGTTGTAGAACAGTCCGTGGAGTTATTTGACATCTGGTGCGCCTTCCCGATGCAAGCAGCTGGGCTAATACAGGCCGGTCCTCAGTGCTGCACTGGATAAACTGGTATGGGGCCACTAACGGTCCTTGAACCTCCGTACAGCACCGCACTTGTGGCAAATTATTACCGGAATAGATTCCAGAACGTTCGCTGCGTATGACTTAGTTCGGATAGAAACTTGGAATATTCAAAGACTCCATTCCCTCGTTTGCAATTTCTGTTTAAACTAAAGTGGTTTGGGTTGTTGAATTTATTTACTTATGCAAAGTTCAGTCTGCGTCTGAATGGTGACTTCTCAAATTATATTATGTCGTACTGCGGTATTAAAATGAACGGGTGCTTGTTGCCGACCAAATCAATATGCAAGTTGAGCCGATGTAATTATTTTAATGAGTGATTATTGTTACAATCGCGTGTTTAATGTGTTCCAACTGTTAACTGAAGGCCAGTTTCATTTTATTAATATATGTAATTGTACAATTAATATTATTTAAGAAGGAATTCAAAACATTGATCGAATGAGGAATGTTAAATTTTCTGCAACTTTTTACTGCACTGTACGCCGTATCAAACGAAACCATGGAAATACAACAATCAAAAGATTTTGTCCTTCACTAACTTTTGACCGATTAGTTTGTTACGATTCTATTCGCCCGGTCCACAACTTCACAATGGATAGCTATAATAGTTTGAATCGTTTTGCGAATGCCACCCACCAGTTTGCGACCGCACCACGCTATACAAGTTTCTGCGACCTCTGACTTACAAACGACCGTTGTATTCCTAATTGAAGTTACGTCAAATAGTTACATTACAAACGATTCCAAAACTTCAGAGGCATTGTAATTTAAACAATTGAATGTTAGTTATAATGTATGAAACGTTATAACTTGAAGGAAGCTTCCAGATAAACAAAAGTCGTCTAATCCGATAGGGACGTGCACTGGTGTCTTTTTTAAGATCTGCAGGGACGTGATGTCTCGAAAATACGAGTATAAAATCGAAGTCTCTTTGAAATCATTTATGAAATGTCTACTGGGAGCAAAAGATATGGCAGCATCGTGCCAACATTTATTTTCCGCTCCTCCAGTGAAATGTTAGCCGTCTCGATTTCATATTTTTTCTTGGTCTTCCTCGGTTAACATTTTTGCGGCAAAAAATAGTTCGTTGAAATGAACTGTCATGAAGTTTAAATGTAACTGTGCAGTTGACAATTTTTGACACTCAAAAGCTTTTACGGTCGTCGGATGGCTATTCATAAAGCAATTGTATGCAGGTGGTCACTCTCTGGAGAATATTACTGTAATTTTTACTTTTTCCAGCTTTTCATGGCTTAGGTAAGTCTTTTGTGAAAGGTTTTAACTAAGCTGCCGGCAACCTCTTTGAACAACAAAGACATTTTGTTGCAGAAAAATCCAATTAAACTTCGACCTGAGTGTATACTGGATGTCGAGACAAAGCACGCTGATTAATGAAGCAATCTACTTCCGAACCAATCTTACTCTTAATTAAAACTCGTCTTCCATGATTGATTTTATTGTAATTTATTAAGTAAATGTTTTTTTTTTACTATTTTCTATTTATTTTAAAATCCTGGCCACTGCGACAAAAAAAAAATCAAAATTCAAAATGGCATTATTCGACAAATTTGCTTCATTCGTTCTCATTTCAAAATCCTCAAATTATTCGTTTCATTTAGTTTTCTTCCGCAGTGAGCTTACAGTCAAAGCTTTTACTGAGAACAGGACTGACAATTCATTCTAATTAAGTATTTCGTCCTTTATGACAATTGTTGTTTGCTAATGGCCAGTCCTGTCTAAAAGGTTGTACGTCCTAAGTGGCGAGTTCTAAGAAACTTGTTTTGTATCTTATTTAAATCTGGACTTAGTGGTATCATTTGGAGACATGAGAGTAACATTTGTTTTTATTACTTCTCTCTGAAAGCAGAGGTAGATTGTACTAATTTTAAATGTGGCTGCCAGGTCCCTTAACAAAATCCTACTAATATTAAAAATTTGTTAGGCATTTTTTTACGCTTAAACGACTAGACAATTTTAATGACATTTGATATAGATTTAATAGACACCCTGGATTAAATGGGCTTTTTAACCAACAGTGTCAGGTAATATTTATGCAGATATAACCGAAATTCACGGGCGAAGTCACGGACAACAGATAATGCTTAATAATCTTGAAGTAGCTTATAAAAACAACAAACAAATGAAAATCAGCCCAAAAAAGTCTAATATTTTTTAAAGGCATAAAAGGAAAATCCGCACCTTTATGTAAAACCCATTCGCAGTTATAAACTGTATGTATGTTTCGTATGTAATCTAGTTCCAGCCAGGTTTCAGTCGGTGTAAATTCACACTAGGACCATTAGTGAAGTTTGACCTAGTTTTTGTATGTCGACCTGAAGCGGTTTGTACCGGTCAAGGATTCTATTAAATGCAGGTTGTATAAAGCATTTGAATTACTTCAGCTAGTTATACTGTAAGGAAATTATCGTTGGAGTTAAATGTCTTAGATCCGGGATTATGTAAGAGATAATTGCTTGTTTACAACTCGCGACCTTATTACTTATCTATTATCACCTGTTGACCTTTGTTATTGCACTGATATTTGCTCTTTTCCTTTTTATATTTCGCCATGTAATCTTCCTGTATTGGTTTATTTTCCAATGTTTGTATTAGATCAGACTCCAAAAACTTCGTCTTATTAAAATTTCTGTATTTTTCATCTACAATACCTACAATCTCCTCGGTCTGCTCGTTCATATCTGCATAGTAATCCCATAATAACTTAACAACTGTGTTCTACTAACTTGTTCATTCGTTCTGAATCTCAGTTCACTCAACAGGCAAGGTTCCCGAGAAAGTTTTCTTGTATCATTCAATTAGTTCAGGACTGTTAACTTCGTCCAACTTCAGCTATACAGAGGGAATTGCTTTTATATTCGTGTTGCAATTTCGAATCTGAGGCAAATTATCTCTTTAGCGTAGCCTTGGCGTAAATTGTAGACGATATTTCGTTTTTGTATTTAAATTGGAATATTTAAATTGACTGTTTTTCGAACGCAATCATTATGTAATTAGCAATAATGAGTTTGGGAAACGGCACAGGCACAAATTACCTAAGTTTACTTCTAAAACTGTTTACGGACGACGTAATTTTAAAATTATTTGCAAAAGTATAATTGAAGGTGTGTCGGAGCAAAACGTGACGTTCCTTTGTCTTGTCATCTTTATCCATATCCCGGTGCTGTATTTTGACAGGAAGTGCTTGCACTAACATCACCTAATCGTAGGCAATCAAAACTACATTATCTCAGTTTTTGTCTACCGTATCAGTAAATATCCTTTAAGAAACTTGTCTTCCAATTACTTCGTCCGGTGTTACAGGACTAATTTGCGTCTTCCGCTCTCTTTTTAGCACGAGCCGGTGGTATATGGTTATCTCTTTCGATCTTGGCTGTTTGAACATCAGGTTGTTTGAGCAGTTAAATGTTACCTTCGTGGGTACAAGTATGAGGGGGTTGATCCCAAGTTTCTTGCTATTCTATTTGTTTTTTATGCTAACAGACTGCAAATATTTTTTCGTCGTCAAATTAAGTTTTTCTTAAATATCTTTTCAATTCTACCCGAAATGACTCGGAAACAATTGTAACGTTTTTCTTATTGCAACAATTTGGTTTGAAACAGTTTTTGTCATTTAATATTTCTTACAAATAATTTGGGCTGTTGCAACCTCATTTGCTGCGCACTTTTTTATTTGCAGTCTGGTTAAAATTCAAACTTAGGTATTCTAAACGCGACTAGATTTCTTTCTTATCATACCATGACAAATTGGTTGACACGAGTTGAAATAACGTGACCATGAATTTATTGAAAGACGTTTTTACCATATTGATCAGTTAATGAAAACCCTGAATTGTGTGGAATTAAATATAAAGTATCATGAATGCTATTTGTAAGCTTTGGCTGCACGGTATCTAGCATTTAAAGCATTCCACAAAAGAGGTTATTTGTGAATTCTTGGAATGGTTACGTAGGACTGAACTGAATTTGTAATAGCGAGCATTGAGGCATAGAATACTTGGCTAGCGGCTGAGGCCATTATGCCGATAATTTCTGAGATATAAGTAAAAATAAAATACTGAAAAGATGTTTATGCTCTGCGCATTATGTTTCATATGATTCATGATGTACGACGTATGTCTGAAGCACATTTTTACATGTACCCATTGCAGGCGATCACAATACCAACAAAATTCTTAATGTAGTAACGATAACATAAAAAAGTCTGTCTACAGCCACAAAAGCAATTCACTACAAAATTATTTGCGAAATTAGTATAACAATGAGCATTCTGAGAAAAACACGATGGCAAACAGATTGCCGGTAACGTCCGCGAAGTTGTTAGACAATGGCTCATTACAAGACATTACGAAAATAGACGCAATTTGTTTAAAAAAACTGGAGACGAGAGAGTAGGGCTCGAGGCTGAAGCTATTTTGTGTACCACATCCTCTAAAAGCAAAACTGCTAAAGTTGTGAAAGCGAGATAGCGTACTACACGACGTATATCGCCATCACGCTCTTACCACTACAATGGTCTTAGTTTAAGAAGTGATAGTAGGCCCTCTTCGTCGCTCGTGCGGTTTTGATTAAGATAAGCCCTCTTTTGTTTTATTGCTATAGGTGGATAGGATCAAGGATGGAACGTCTTTAGTGGTCGTGGTTTGTGGTCGTTGAGGATACCAGTTTTTGTAAGGCATGGAAATAATTTGATCGCTTTTTGTCTGCCTGGTATTCAAAAAATAATTTGATCGGTTTTTGTGTGCTTGGTATTTCAATTGTACCATTTAAATAGCAAATTCCTATGTTGTGATAGATTAAAAATATTGTGATTTTGTAACTATTTGACTCAAAGTATATTTTTCTATATTCTCCTTTTAAAATTCCTTTTGTAATCTTATTTGCATGTTAAATTACAAACGGCTAAAGTTTTTGTAAAGAATTTATTTGTTTACGGAAGTATGAAGGCAACTTAACGACCTCCCCAAAACAATTAACGGACCATGTGTATTATTTGCGGATGATGTCTCTATTCTCACCTCTTGCCAAAAAATAGAAAATATTAATGATAAACTCGATTCTCTTCTTACTTCAACATTTAACTGGATGGAAAACCACAACTTAGAAATAAACTTTTCAAAAACTAAATTAATTACCTTCCACCCTCATCAAAAAGCCCCGATTAAATTAAACTACTCCTACAATAATAAAAAACTAGAACAAGTTAGCGAATTCACACTCCTTGGTTTAACAATAGATACACATGTAAACTGGAAAACACATATTCAAAAAATTCGAGCAAAACTTTCTAAATTTTCATACGCATTACGCGAAATTAAAAAAACCACCAACCTACAAACAGCACTTGTTACATACTATGCCTACGCCCAAGCGTGGCTTAGCTACGGCATCTTATTGTGGGGAAATAGTACCGATTCGCATACAATTTTTACCTTACAAAAGAAACTCATCCGGATAATAACCAATATTGAAAAAACAGACAGTTGCAGACCATATTTCCAAAAACTTAATATTCTCACACTTACATGTTTATACATCCTAGAAGTATGCAAATTCACCCGACATCACCCAGAATTTTATACTATCCGACAAGATATCCAAAACAAATATAGCCTGCGTCACAAAAATAGATTAAATCTACCTACATCCAACCTAAAAATTCATTCTTCCGGTCCGCTAGTTATGTCGATAAAAATATATAACAACTTACCTAAAACAATAAAAAATGAAACGAAAACGACTGTGTTTACAAATAAATTAAAGGATTTTTTACACTCCAAATCCTACTATACCATAAAAGAGTATATGGATGATAAATCAATAAAAAAATAAATAAACATGATTTCCCACTGCACACACACACACACTCACACACACACACACATATGCACACACACGCGCACACACAAATATATATTAATGTTAGTTTACTTAAGTTTTAGTTATAAGCATAGATTTTAATAATACTAGGTGATAAGATATTATTATGTACTGCAAACCTCTCTAACCTCTTATTGCTGTGCCCTACCGGGTCCATATTGCTTCTAATATATTGTGTCAACATTATAAAATAACATCTGTATAACATATGGAATGCAAATAAAGATTTGATTTGATTTGATTTGAACTTTAATGACACAACAATTTAGCTTTGCGTGACACAGACATAATGAGAGTCTAGAAAAAAAAAACTATTTTAAGAAGACTTGCAATTTATAACGATACCTATCATTTTAATAATGCTGTAAGCTGCAGTAAAATTGAAGAACTATACAATAAATATCAGCAATGCGGCAAAATTCTTAATGTAAAAAAATATTCCAACTAATATGCAGTAATGAATGTTAAAATCAAATTAATAATACCACGCCTCTCTATTCCAACTGTAGTTAGTAACGTATCTACGTACACTGCTTCTCCAACAAAGGTAAGTACAACTCTTCGACTTGTAAAAACAGCAATGTATTGCAATTTAACAATAAAAGTCGGAATATATTGCATCGTTACATGAAAGCGGATCGCGTGTCACAATGTTGATTGATGTTACCAAATTGATTAGCTACATGTTCGCAGTGTGTTTCCTAGTTTTTCTTTTAATAACTTACGAGCGATTTTTTGCTAGTATTATATGAATTGGATACGTAACCTGTTTACGGAAAGATTTTTAACGGGTCGCTTTTTTAAATAGATGTATAACGAACTTTAATTAAGTGGTTTCTTTAGGGTCATTCACAAGAGGTAACGCAAGTCGATACTCGTCAATTTTGGTCTCCTTTGTTAACCCCTTTGAGTTTTATGGCGGCAGATCCTTGACAATAAAATCGTCGGGTTTCGGAATTTGCATCGACCTATGTACCAACAGGCTATATTCGTCTAATTTAAGCTAGTTTCGAATCTGTATCTGGTTAAATAAAAAAATGTCCAATCTTATCCTACTCAACTGCAAAGCCAAACAAAACAAACTTATAACATCTTTTGCGTTCTTAATCTACAAAGAACTATCTTTGAGCTCATCTCTCACTGACTTAAGTACTTTTTAATACTTTCAAGTTTCCTCAAGCTTATCCGAGCGGACAAATAATAGTTCTTTCAGTGGGTCTACCACCACCGTTTAAAGCAACTCTTGTAATTGTGAAAGAGAGATAGCACTACACCGTGTATTGCTTTGTCTCGCTTTCACAACTGCAACAATCTTGGTTTGAGTGATAGTGGTAGTCCCACTGTTCACTGTTAGTTCCTTGTATTGTAAATGTTTCACACTCAAAGAACTAGAGATCGCGTTCAAGCAAACTACTTGCGAACTCATTGCGTTTGACTTTTGTTTTGTATCTGTGAAGAACTTAAGACATTGTGCTTATGTTCTTTGTTCATGCTTCTGGGTGCTACTTGTTGACTGATATTAAAAGCTTTTATTTAACTTGCAATGTATGGATATTTGTGTGTTCGGGTGAAATCTTTGAACTCAATTTTGAAGTAGATATATTCAACCGTTTGTGCTGAAATTTTGTGGACGCATTTTGTTTGGATGACAATATATGATAAGATATGTGACGTCATTCTAAATTCAATATGGCGGATCATACAAGATGTCAGAACAGTTATATTTAATCCACTTATACAATATGGGTATCAAATGAAAGGGCTTGTTAAGAGTGACTAGAAAAAGAATATGACGTCATTCTGAATCCAATATGGCGGACCATGCAGGATGGCGGAATAGTTACCTTTAGTCTACTTCTACAATATGGGTATCAAATGAAAGGGCTTGTTAAGAGTGACTAGAAAAAGAATATGACGTCATTCTGAATCCAATATGGCGGACCATGCAGGATGGCGGAATAGTTACCTTTAGTCTACTTCTACAATATGGGTATCAAATGAGAGGGCATTTTGAGAGTAATAATAACTTGAACAGACTGAGGAACCTAGCCAGCGATAACTAAAAAGTAAAAAATAAAAAAAATTAAGTAAAAAAACTTTTTAAGAAAAAGCTTTTATTTAAACGCTCTAAAAAGAAGAAAATAAAATATTCCTTTTGGATTATACTAACAACTCCTCATTATACACAATTTATATATAATAAGTAATAAAAGCTTGTCGCGAGGTTTACATACCTTGATAGGTACAATCATTATATATACATTCCTTTATATCATAATAATTTGTGGTAAATCGAGCGACAAGCTTTTATTATTATATACAGGGTGTAATGAAACGACTATAACGATCGTGAAGGGGCATATGTAGTCTCGTGTTACAAACACATTGCTGCGACTTTTACTTCGATACGCGATTATGATTTTTCCCCGTTCAAATTAATTCATAATGCTAAATTTCCCCACCGTTATTAGTGGCCACACTGAACATATGATAAAGTTCGGGTCATGACCTGAACTCAAGAATGGCCGCTAGCGCAAGCGCAAGTGTTTGATACTTTGATCATATCGCCAAAAATACCGTTGCAAATCAATTTCAACTTTACTGGTAACGACACAAGGTTAACACTTTACGTAAATTATCCCAAAATTGTATGCTATTTATTGAATTTATTTTCTATTTTCTACAAGTTTACGGCGGTATCTTCGTTGTGAGCCGTGAGCTGACATTATTAATTGAACAGTCATTTTGTATTTATCTACCACAAAATAATATCAATACTACACTAGGTAGTAGTACGACAAACGATACGATGATTAATAAGTTGTTTTCGAAATATCAAAGATCAAGAATTGTCGATCGTGCTACTCCGTCAGCTGACGATCGAGAATTCGTAACAATGACTACTTGGGAGATCTCGTCAACGGTTTCGACATACAAACTCTCTACTACTACTACTTGACCTCTGTTTACCTGGTCCTTGCAATACAATTCTAACCAAAAATAATAACTATGAGAAAGGAACGTAGGTATGAAATTCACTTGACTAGTCTAGGTATGTTTAGCGAGTCGTTAAAGTCGCAATAATTATTTTGATTTTATTTGTGTATGTGCGATGATAACAATGTTAATGGTACTTACAGGTGTATGTAGGTGGCCAGCAACCTGGTATTCCGGCAATTTACGTGCGTAATAAAGCTACCACTTTTAATTGTAAATTTTGTTTATCGTGCTTGACTTTAACATTCCTCTGAACCGTTTAATCACATTTCTTAATGTAACACTGATACTTTCACACCTGTACTGGCTTTAAGACTCGCCTTAACACTCACAATTTGGCTCGTTATGTGAAGATGATGCTAGTAATACTTGTACCGACGGCATTGTTACACCACTCGCAAACAACATTGCACGTCAAACTTCCTTCGGACACTTGATATTGAAATAAGTTACGTTAGAGTACGCCATAACTTCTCGCGAAAAACTTATAACTATTCGGAGATCTTATCGACACAAATTTATACACGAGACTGATGTCGGGATAAGGATGATCAATAGTCATCGATGGTAAAGAAATAACGATGTTTAGCTGGAAAACAACAAGCAATCGTACGTCTTGTCGGAAGCGCTTTCTACACGAGACTGAGTGTCGCCAGTGTCGCTCGGCCGGGGGCCGGTCGGCGGCATCATCAAAGGAATCCGCGGTAGTTGTGCACGCGCCGAAAGGGCTGGCGGTTCCTTTGACATAAAATAAATAACATTATTTTTTGACATTTTATTTTATTTTGGACTGGTCGGCTCCTTTGAAGCAATAGTACAATAGATCACATAGATGCCGCGGTGGTGTGGAGTATTGTCAGTGTTATGAAATTTTGCCGAGTTTTGGGGAGAATTTTGCGTTAGATGGATGGAACAAAAATTAATAACTTTAACAGTTTTTGATATTGACCTCCAAAAATACGTATTCTGGTATTTCGATTGATAGTAGTATACGCCTGTTCAGGATCGTTATAGTAGTTTTCTTACACCCTGTATAAATTGTGTATAATGAGGAGTTGTTAGTATAATCCAAAAGGAATATTTTATTTTCTTCTTTTTAGAGCGTTTAAATAAAAGCTTTTTCTTAAAAAGTTTTTTTACTTAATTTTTTAAGTTTTGTAAAGACTTGTAGAAGCAAATTGCAGTTAGACCAACGAAAATGGTTATGGCGTTAACTCTCAATCTTCTTTGGTTCATTTAAATCGTCACTATGGGAATCCCTTAAATACCCGTTAAATTATTTGAGCAAGATATTTAGAATTGGTTGTAACAAATCGAAAGTTATAAGAATTCTATCACATTCTATTAACACTACCTAAGCAATAAGTAAAATGTTATTATTAATAGTGCATAGAATTCAAGGATACATGCTATAACCCTTTATATGACATTAAATATCAGTAAAAGCGTTCAAAACATTCCCTTTGCAAGAAAAAGCTATTTTCTCTTCTCGTCGTTCTTATTACTTTTAAAGACACGAAACAAGACGTGGAATTAAATTCCAGTACAACAAGACAGGACGAATAAAAGGCGGAGCTGTCTTCGAATACGACCCCTTAGATACATTAATAATGTGCTTTGATTTTCATTCAAAACATACATATACTTCACGTGTCAAATGTATATTTAAACGTGTTTCAAAATAGCCCAGTTTTCACTAGGTATTAACCCCGACTTCGTCTGCGCAAATGCCGGTTATAGCTACAAAACATTTGTCGCTGTCAGCTGAAAAGTAGCCTATGTATTAATCCAGAGTACCTACAATTAACTCAATACCAATTTCATGAAAATTGCTCGAACCATTTGAGCATAAATAAGGAACAAACAAATTACCATCCATCCATTAGGTACAAACTATCGCGTTTATAATGTGAGTAGGATGATGGGACCGAAGATTTTTTTTATCCAAAAGAAAAATAAAATTAAAAAGCAAAATCAGACTTCCTATTCAAATTTCATCAGCAGATGATCATTTTGAATGGCAAACCCAAACACCTTTTTGAGTTTCTTTGAATTTCTCGAAGAAAGTTCTTCATTACCATTCCCAGCAGAATTTGAATTATAACCGTAGCTTTTCGGTAACACGTCGTATGAACTAATATATTATGTACTTAGTACGTATGTGTTACATACTGTACACGAAGCTGGAGGGAATATTAATGGTTTCTGGTATTCACTAGAAGAATTCGTTATTGTTAATCGTGAATTATGTGACAGGCCTCTTGTGTAATCTTTATTAGCTTTGCTAGTTTTCTAGACGTGTTTTATAGGTCTTCTAATATTGTTTGACTGACTTTTGTTTTCCTTGACTTTGTTTACGGTGTTTTCGATCTATATCTAGACATTATGTTAGCTACAAATGAATGTTAAAAAGAAATTACCAAAGTTGGCTAAGTTATAAAGTGATCGCTGGTTTAATATACCTAATTTCATGAATAATTTTCACTTTTGTAATTTTCTGATCTTGTTGAATTAAGTAAGCAATATTTACTGTTACAAATAGCCTATTAAAAATCCTTCATCGAAGACCTCTTACCGAAGTCTTAAACTAAAAATAAAACGTCCTTTCCGCAAAGCTGCATGAACGAAGGCTTATGGAGTATCTCCGATCTTTTCCTCGTCTTAAGTTTGACGTCTGCTTATTTTGGCCTTAATTTATTCAAAGCCACGAATACCGAGCTCGTCAAGACTTTTACCAGGAGACCTACTACCTCTTAAAATGAAACTCCTTCAGTTGTGGAAGCAAGATAGAGCACTTCTCGTAATAGAGCGTTGTCTCGCTTCCCCAAGTGCATTAGGATTACTTTAAGCGGTGGTAGATCCTCAGGTTCCTTCTGAGGCCAATACGGCTGTAGTTGGAATAATAATGATCGCCATTGACTCACAGATGATGGATTTGAATATGCCGCGTTTAGAAAAGCGGCAATTTGAGGAAATCTTGTTAGTCTCTAATTGTAGGGTTTAGGTATGCCTGGATTTGTAATATTTGCATCTGTATTAAGATTAAGGCGAGATTTATGAATAATGTGATTTGAAATTATGTAGCAGTTTGCATAAAATGCCACATAAGGGTTACAGATAAATACTTTTAATACTCTGGTTATGTGTATCCAATTCATTATTTAAGCAAAGAGAGCATCTAAACGTGTATTGAAAAGCCTTTTAATACCATATAAAAGCTCAACCTTTTGAATATTCACAACATCATGTCGTAAGACCCTAATTAAATAAGACTTTCCTTTTGACAGCTCATTACGAAAACATTTCGTCAAAAGCGAATCTCCAACATAATTGAAGTTTATTATAGGAGATGCTTGAAGGCTTTATTTAAACTGTTCTTAAGAGTTAGGGAGATGTCAGACGGTCGATGTGGTTGCGCTGTGTTGTCGTAACGCAATAATTTAAAAGCAGACCAAAAGCGCTGCATCAGATTTGCGCTCCACGAAATTGACATGCTATAAGATACTGCGCTGTCTGTCCATCTTTTCAATGCAGCTCATTCTCATTGTGCTTTGCGTCGTTTTGTTATTTATTTATGCTTCTTATACAAATAATGTATACTGGCGGACTTAATGCCTGAGGCATTCTCTACCAGTCGACCATAAGGGGTGCAGTTATCTAATTCATCATAAGCCATGTCGTTTAGACTTGTATGTAGAGTAACGAAGCGCATAGACAACACCCGTGTGGCACCATCTTTAGCGTTAACCTTTTCTTCTCGTAAAACAAAAGCTTTGATCTCTAACTGTATATCGTAGGTCATCAGACATTCGTCCAATGAGGACTAGGTAAGGCTTCCCACGGTGGCCGTGCGAAATCGTTCATAACCAGAATCTAACGTTACCTTCACTCAAAATCTTGCGAATATTTTTTTTCTTTTGTTTCATTCTGAAATTAAAAAAAAACTGCATTGTTAATTGGTCTTAGGCCTCTTCTCCTCGCGTATCCTCCAATAAAAATAACTTCATATAATTATACTTATAGTAAGCAAGTTTCGTGATCGATGCTTTTTCTTTTAGTTTGCAGGTACCTAATTATGATGATCCAACTTATAGACCTGATGGGTATTATCCAGCTACTTCAGATTTGAATGTAAATAAACAACCGGCTTATAAAACCTACTTACCCCCCTCTTAACGTAACTAATAACTAAGAAACGGACGTAACTTACAAGCCAGCTCAGTTCAAACAGTTGCGATAAAATCGTATTGATTTATTGGTACCGAAGCACCGTAAAATTACATTTCACGCCAGTCCTAACATTACCCGTACATTGGAATTATTCCAAACTGGTTTCGCTCTCCGGATGTAAAGCGATCATATGGAGCTTCGATATAAATTACATTTTCTAAAGACTAGCTTGACTAGCCACTAGTTTATCTGTGAGATAGTTCGGGTTATAGAAGGTGATAGTTATGAACACTAGAACTTTTCGGACTTGTTGAGGGTTACCTATTGTGGGTAGGTATTGGTCTATTTAGACGCTATGTACACTTTTTTGTTGTCTAGACATTGGGCTTGTAAGATTTGGCCTCGACACAAAAACTTAAGTTTTAAATTTCGAATGGTTCAGTAAGATTTTTCTTTGTAATTGCGAGCTTCATAATGTCATATTTTATTTCCATGGGTACTTGACTGACTTAGGTATAAAAAATATCGTGTAAATAAAAAATGGAGACGAAACACTGAGTTGAAATTTCGTGTGATGTCACGTCTCAAAACCACTTTTTAATGACACGTGACGTTACTTACATACTTGATTCGTTATATCTTCGTATATATTATTGATTTGATAAAATTAAAAAATCTTACCCAATGTTTTTTGAAAATCTGTCTGACGATTAAGTTTTTTTTAATCAATGCTTGATATTTTTAACATATTAATTTAATATCTTTATAAAGGCGCGTCAGATTTCTCCAGGAAATTACTAAGCAACCCTAGAATCTGCAATTAATAATATTATTCATGCAATATCGATGTTTTGATTAGGCGTGTTCCAATATAATTTATTCCAATTATAATTTAATGGACTGAATAATTACTATAATTGCAGTATTGGATGCAACAAACTTCTTACATGAACGTAGATTGGATAACTTTCTTTTGTAATTAATTAGGTACGTCTATTATAAAGCTAATTGTAGGTGATCTAGAACTGGATTGGTTTTTTTATTTGATGAAAGTTAAACTGCGAAGCAGGCTTCTCTTGTTTTTCTTCAGTTTGTAACAATACTTAGGTTTGTCTTGCAATATGTCGTAATATTGAAGCAATTAAAAAGTAATAAATCGTAATACCAAATAGTTGAAGAAAAATATGCTGTAATTTGTACAGCACTTTTTATATTTGTATGAGAAGTATACCTGTGAATTTAATCTGCTTGTTCTAATCCATAAGAATGTTATACCTATTGGAAAAGTGCACAATATGCAGTCTTCAGTCTTGTTTAAGGCTCCTTCTTTTTTAATCTTTATTTTGACTATATCTATCTATCTTTATTTCAAGATAGACAAGATAGACTTTTATACCCAAAAATGCTAATAAATATCCAGCATGACCATCAAAATTAAAATTTCTATTATTTCCCTTTACATCATTTTAAGATATTGATCTTAAATTCATTTCGAATGCAATTCAATTTGATACAATTCGACACATCGATCCTGCCGAAGACGGAAGTCGTTTCGTCACGTACCACAAAAACGATCATTGTTATGCACTACAGACGACCGATAGACGAGGCGAGGCTGCGGCACCAAATATCACTACAATATCACTTCTTAGAACAATTTTCGTGATATTCATTTGTTTATATTAATACAATTTTGATAGGCTTGAGAATTTTGATTGAAGAACGATAGTCATCTGTTTTCACCGGTTAACGGATTTACTTTCTTTATATTAATAACATTTTTAATAAGCTAGAGAATTTTGATTGGCGTATGATTGTCTACTGTTTTCTCCCGTTTTTAGTTTTAATTTCCACAGTGCTTGCAATAATTTGAAAGCTTGAGAATTAAACGACAAGTTTTGAAATTAAACTTAGTTATTGTGAGTCTTAAACTACTTTTAAGGGCTAGGTAAGGTTGGGTAGAAACTCTCTTTTGCTGATCTTATTTATTACGATTATTATCAAAATTCTGAGGTTTGGTGTTATACATACATATTTTCAGCCATTATTCTAAGGCATAAAGCATTAGACACTGTCAATCACAAATCCATTTATTTGGTGTCAATTTAGACACGACTGCAAGCAATTACTTGACGTACTATTCGTGATTAGAGCAGATGTTACTATTTAGTACACATCGTTAAAATATCATTAATGTGCCTTTTAGAGAGGTTCATTTGTATACGTGTCACTTACTTTGAGTGGCAATAGTGGCAAGGAGTTTTAAGAAGAGCAACTGTTAGGAAATATGAAATCGTGCTGAATTGTGTAAGGTTAAAATCTTTTTGCTTATCACCTATTGTAAAAAGTTTGATTCACATGCTAATTCAATTTTGAATTAAAATTGAAGTAGACCTTTTCCACTATGTAAGTTAAGGAAGCGTACTTTCTGCTTTAGGTTCAGCGCCTATTAATGCTGCCACACATGCAAGACAAACGAATTATTATCGTTCTTCATTGTGGTAACGAAATTATGGATAATTCTGGGGATACTTCCTTCTTTAACCGACTTAAAAAAGGAGGAGGTTTCTCAATGTAGGTATGCTTTTTCTTGTATGTATACCTTTTTTTGTTTGTTCGCTGATAACTTTGTCGTTTATGAATCGATTTTGATATTTCCTTTTCAAAACAGTCGATTGTTTTGTACAAAATTCTATTAAAGTCACGCTTAGGTATCTATACATACTTTAAGCCTAGTCTACCATCTCATAGTCCTGTTGTGTGGGTAGGCGCTATATTTGGTGACCTCTTGTTGCCAACAACCCAATTACGGTTAATTTATTCATAAGCATCTCGTTATTGCGTAATAATTTAAAATAGCTTAGTGTTGAAAACGTTTTGGCGTCTTCAGGCCTAATTTAAAACATCGCGTAGTTATGTAATTAGATTTTATTATAAACCATTTTACATTGATAATGTTAGTAGGCGTATTCAATAATGGAATGAATATACACTACATTATAGAGATTTTGTTATACATTTACTAATTTTATTACATTTATATGTATAATATGTATTTATTAATAATTATTACAAACATTTTATTGTGTAAATACAATTCATTCGTCTTAGGTTGGCGCTATCGAAATGTCAATCGCATTCCCATAGACTCAATTACACGCCTTGTTTCAATTTCAAATCTCGCGGCCACCTTGTGACGTCATGATAACAACTGACTGTCTCAATGCACCCTGGTGGGGTGTAACTTCATAGCGAAACAAAAGTAAATATATTTTAAATGATCTTGATTTTTTTTACCTATCCTATTGTTTCCCACTGCTGAGCAAAGGCTCAAGTCCTTAAATTATTAGTAATAAATGTTAGGAACTAGAATTGGTATTTCTTTAATATTCAATTAAACAAGACAAAATTGAAAAACGCCCATAATAAATGAAGTTGGAATAAGAAATAAATCGAATTCCAACTTTATTGTTGGAATTTTTCGTTTTAGTTCTTATTTGCATTAGAAATATTAGAATTATAATCATATTTTAAACTGTATGAGACAGCTGGTACACCTATAGTATAAGGATGCTAGAAAGAGACGGAAGATAAAGTGGCCCATTACCGGCCACTACCGGAGAACTACCGGTCCGGATGTAAGTTGTTTCTCAATATTGCCTTTCTATAAGTACCTGTGCAGTTTGAACACAAGTTTAAGTTTAGATTGATATCACTCGAAGATTGTTGAAGTTAAAATTGCTTAAGCTTTATTCAGTTGCCGAGAAAGAAGCGAATATTTTGTACATTAATGATTTAAATTCTTAATCGAACTGACCCATTCTTTCCTAGTTTTTACTGACCACTATACTGATCTTATACTACATAATATAATAATTGCTTTCTTAATCATTTTTAGGTTTTTTAAATGTTAATCTCCTTAAATATTAAACTCCATATAACAAGCATGTTCATTCACCTTACGATGTTTCCGTCGTCATAACTCACGGGGAATGGGAGCCGTTTATCACATCCCTCATTATCTTACACAGGTAGAGGCCTGACCTTGAGGAGGAAAACTTCCGAGTACCGGGAAAGCACCTACTCAACATATAATGCACATACATAAATATGAATGAATACCTAGGTTTTATTTTAGAACTTATCACATCTTTCAGAATCTAGACGTCTGTAAACTGGAAGGATGTAAAAAGGTTGGTTAATTTAATCTTATGTCAAGTGCACTGGCCACTGCAACGTTAACCAAAAGACTAACAACCTATCATGATAATTTTTGAGTTGATCTGGAATCTAGAGTCATTCGATTCGGGATTTGAATGTGTTCTAAAAATACGTTCATCTGCAGAATCTATCTTCATTTGTTTTATCTGGCACCTATTCGTTTTTTATATAAAACCTTTTTGTTATGTCTACGATATTCATTTAACACACACGAGAAACAATGAATCCTGAATTTTGGCACGCCTACTCATTTCCCTGTAGCACAATTTTAGCTTTTAATACATTCCCTTATATTTATAGTCTTACATTGTTGTAACTCAGCACAACCCCGAATAAGACCCCGCGGGTTTACAATTACACGGCCCTTTATAATCCATTACAAAAGACAAATGTTCTTTGTATAGCAGCAATGAATACCAGCTTTTAGTGTGCTTTGGAAGACAAGAGCTTCAAAATGCGTATGTCGGATTTTACTGCGAAGTCAGCACGCGCGGAATTTTCTATGGCTAACGGCCTTTTCAATGAAGGCCTAGCATCCTCTTCCTAACCATTGTAGGAATTATTAAACAGTGTAGTACTTTCGTCGTCTTCGTCAGTATAAAGTGGAAGCAAGGATCGTTCCAGGATGTCTTCCTAATTTTATATTCAGTCCTCATTTGAATTTTATCCTACCATATCCGTCTTAGTACATAAACTACCTGAAATGGTTTTTACAAGGTCTTGAAATATAGGCTCTATTTCAGAACTTTTTGCGAAGGTAGGTAAAAAGCGCAAACTACCTTTATTAAAAATTGTTAATTAAGCGCGTGCGATAAATAAGCTCCAGGGATATTGCATCGAATGAGGTTTTATTAAAGGCTTTTATGCATCTGAATACGCCATTAATAATATAATTGATCTGACCATCGTTCCGCAATTGGAATATTAATATGCTATTATCCCAATCGAATATTAATGTCGCAATTTAAAATTTATGGTTCGTATTTGTGAGTTCAGATCTCATTTAATGACTAGTTTTATTCATTACTTCAGCTTTTTCTCCTGTCGTCTTACCGACAGGTTGCTGGACTCAACTGAGTTCAATGTATTCTATTCTACTTGCCTATCTGTTTATATTCTATATTTCTCTTCAATTTTCGTTACATTTAGTATATAATAATATAAGTGATTTTAACAACAATATCATTTACAAACTCTTTCAAATCTCACATTATGAAGTTTATCTGCAATAAGATGCCTTATAGGTCTCTCTGAGTTAGGCTTTGGACAGGACTATAGCAATTACTGTTGCTGTTATAATTATTTTAATATTTCTTTCTAAAAGAAATAAATTCTGATTGACAACTTAATCACAGTTTTATTAGGTCTTAAGAAAACTTTCCATATAACCAATTATTCCAGTACCAAGGAAGGTCTTATGGCAGGATTTCCTTTATTTTAATTTACTGGACTAAAACGATTAAATTTTATACCTTCCGTCTATTTACAAGAAGGTAAATTGACGCGTCTTGAAAAGCTTAGGAGTATTTACACCGTCTAAAAACATAAAATATTTTATCAGTAAGGATAATACGATATTTAACATCTTGATACTGTCCTTGGAATCGATGAGAACTCTTCAAATAACTATGATTGTAAGGATAACCGATTGGCAAGTCACTATGCCAATTACTACTGCACGATCTGTGGATCCCCCAGGCATGGAATTCTAAAGTCTGGGTGTTGTTTGTGTGTACAAATTGAATGTCTTTGATACATCCCCGATACAAAAACAAACATGAATCTTATCTAGCAAAGCTTTTTGCCGACCTGTCAATGGAAAGGTCTCCCCGTAATTTAACGTCGCAATCGCTGAATCATCGTCCTTTCAATTAAGCAGCTCATCGGGTTTTTATTAACATTAGTCTATCCGTTTTTATGAGTAGGTTCCTCTATTTAGGTCACTGTATATTCTATACCATTTTAACTCACTTTGATCATGTCAAAAACTATAACATTTAACGTCTTGATTTATTGAGCTACTAGATCATTATGCCCCATTCGATGGAGCTCATTAATCATTGCACCATTCATCTATTATTGAATACAATTTCTTAACTTTACAGCCTGCTCTATTTCAAAATGGTTGAGTAACTGTGTGCACTATTTTCTGTCCTATTTCCAATAGCAACCGCGATTTGTTACGTCATAACCATTCGAACTGACTACAATAACTGTCTAGTTTCACAGAATACCAATTGTTATGGTAACGATAACAATTTGTCAGATAACTCTATTCTGTGTAATGTTCAATGATTTTGGGATTTTATGGAGTTCTACAAATCTTTGACCCTAATACGTTGTTTTAGGAGTATTACTAGCGTTGCCCTAATAACAAGATATGTTTAAACCTATATAGTTAAGTTTACTATTCAAGAATTAGGAATTATTTTCCCACATAACTTCGTCTGAATAAACAGCTCAAAGTCAATTTGCGAACGTTAAAACATTTATGTGGCCATTAAGTCTACAACATAGCGCAATCCTTGTTTAATTATCCCAAGTCCTTAATATCACAAAATTCCTAGCGAAAATGTGGAATTAAACGGGATGTTCCCAGCACGTCTAGGCCGTACGTCTCGCAAGTATACTACAACGACAAACACCCTTAAATAAATATTGTGTGAGAGCATGTGCTCAAGGCGGCTCCGCGCTGTTTTCGTTAGTATTACGATCCTGGGAATGCCCTTATCCAGAGAAAGAGACCGTACACTGTTTTAAATTATCAAGGGAAGTACAAATACTGTATAAAAACTGAGGAGGTAACACTGGCTTTTTATTGGTGAGGTAGATAAAAATATAGGAGTGTGTGGTCGGATTGAATTCTTACTAGAGATTTTGAGTAGGTTTTATTAAAATTTGTTGGATATTTTATGCCTTTAACCGACCCTTAATATTTTTTTCGTTTCGAATTGATAGTACCTACTTTGAACTGAATAAATTGGTTTCTCATCCTAACATAATATAGTGAAAAAATATTATTAATGTTTGTCCATTAGGCTTTACCTAGAAGCCGCCCGAATTATAACCAATAAACGAGAATTAGCCCGCCTAAACTGGGAAAATGTGGGCGCAAACCTACACAATTTCCAACCTTATTTCTGGGAATATAGTTAATACTTCATACCCACACAAGATAAAAATCTAACTTTTCCAATAATATCATAATCAACATGAATCGGTCATTGATGTAAAATCTTCTATTATTAAAAGTCAAAACCATCTCTTTTGCATTTACCTAAACATTATCTTTTGAAAAATTATCTATTTTAGGGTACGAAAATGTTGATTTCTTTCGAGGCCTGTCAGATAAAACACCACTTGTTAAATGTGTGGAAGGAACAGCTATGAGTTGTCCATAAGAGTACAACCTGAATGTATAATCTGGAACAAATCTGAGATTAGTAGAACGTAGATCAGCGATTTCCACACAATGCCGTGACGTCCGCGGTTCACGAGATAAACGATAAAAACATTGTTTACACTATGTTGCAAGAACTACTATAACATCTGCTTTTTCTCATCACCTTAGATAATAATAGATGATTGTCTTGTTTAAGCAATTACTCTTATATAATGTGTGGAAAATGTTGAGGCCCTGAACCTAATGTACCACTCGTTTCCTATAAGTATTTTGTAAGGCGTTATGTAAATGCAGAAGTACCATAGCAGCAAAAAAAGCATTGCTTCTTCGCATGTGTCGGTTTTGCCAATACCAGAGTCCAGAATTTCGTTGTTGGCTTTAAGAATCGATTAAGGCTTCATATCTCCCTCAGACCTTATCGAAACACCGCTGCACCATTGAGTAGTTCTTTTTGCACCACGAAACATCACAATTAAGTAAAATAGTGACAGGGAACTTCTCAAGACCGTGTGACGTCATTCAGCTGTGACCTGACCGTCACAGTGTTGTGGAACACTCCATTAGCACTTGATAATGTCAAACCGCAAATGTAACATTATAACAAAGTATGAATACACTTTGTAACTTATATCTCTACTTAACATCCAGCATCTACTTTCTTTAGATTACAAAACTTCCAAGTAGGTCGACCTCATTTAAAATATAATCTGGTGTTTTAGGTACACCCAAAACTTATACCAAACCTTTACTCATAGAATATAAGGTCTTATTGTTGAAGTTGTTTTCTCAATGTTTGCTACATCCTCAAAATATCGAGATAAAGTTGCTTCGACTTGTGTTTTGTTCAGGAACTTTTCCTGAAAATCTCATGTCGAAATCTTGAACATGTAAGCTGTACAACAGGCGCTTAATAATTAAGACCGATAAAATATGGATTATAATTAATGGGAATAAGGACGCGAATAGCTTGTGGTAGAAACTTAACTGTCTATAACATATCTATAGTATGCAAGCGATGTCAAAGTCAAAGACCGTCCACTTATGTGTTCTAACGTTTCGCGACGTTGTCGATCCTCGTGCTAAATTCCTCCGTTTATTGTCTATTCATAAATTCCATAGTTTCAAAACCTTCAATATTAACTTCATACGAGGCCTCGAAATAACAGTCGTTGTCTAGTTTTGTTGTTGCATTTTTCTGACAAACACGTAATTAAACTGTGTATTGAAGGCAAAAATCCTTTGCGAAAATCTTTCGAAACAAAATTCCAAACTCTCCATCAATTAATTTTCCGTAGTCGTTTCCCTAAACATAGATAATTTATGTATCGTATTACTCACTCAAACAAAAAATAAAAACCATT
This sequence comes from Chrysodeixis includens, assembly GCA_941860345.1. Lineage (NCBI taxonomy): Eukaryota > Metazoa > Arthropoda > Insecta > Lepidoptera > Noctuidae > Chrysodeixis > Chrysodeixis includens. The sequence goes on along the minus strand of OW796091.1, from coordinate 389,149 downwards.
TATAAAAATGTAATTAATTATCTTGATTAATTGCCGTCGGGAAGGCGATGGATCGGAGATATTAGCAAAGTATTGAACGCTACCACAGATTGCTGCGATCGAAGTGGATAAAACGAAAAAGAGGCTTCACCCGACATGATTAATGACTTTCTTTGCACCTGACTTCTTGTTTCAAAGACAAAGTAAAATTAATCGTCTGTACTAATAACTATCAATCACATTACACTTTTGATAAATTTGTTGCATGTGTTTTGTTTGCATTAGGTTTTTATTTTCATAAATGACTAAACACGACTAGCAAGAAAAAAAAACCTAACTTAAGGACTGAAAAATGTTTTTGAAAAAGGAAAACAGTTTTATTTGACAGTTGCTATAAAGTAACTAGAGCCGAACCACCGCCAAAGATCTTAGGGATGCGTTGCTAAACTTCGGAAAACGTTTTTAGCATCTCATAAAATGTAAAGAAAAGCTATTGGTATTGACTTGCTGGAAAGTCAATATTCTCCTTCTGCATACGAAAGTCAGCTTGATTACAGTATGGCTAAAACCACAGAAATCCGACCGCATTCGAAATTATTTCTATGAACCCTATCTACTCTATAGCTCAATGTCGTAGCAATATTAAACAGTTTAAATTGGCAACCCTCATATCGGTTAAAGTCGTGTGTAACTTTCGGTTATACGAATGCCGTGGTGTCGGACAAAGAAGTCACTCCGTCTGCGAAAGCCGTCAAGGGCGTCATGAGAGAGAGACAACGAACTCCTAAAACTCATTACAATGTAGAATGACGTTTATGTTGTATGTGATTTTTATGACTTTTTCAATATTCTAGGTATGTATCTGCTTGCTGATGTATGTTCCTCGGTGTTGACCTTCAGAGCAAGAGACAAACCGTAAAAAATCGAGCTTGACGGAAGCGAGACATGTTAACATTTATTTATTTAAAGATTATGTGATTAAATAGGTCGGATTTAAGTTTTTATCTTTAAATATCACTGCCAATAGTGATTGTCTACTCTGCGGAGTAGTGCGGATTAAGTTGGAAGCTGAAAACTGAACTAACCATAATATCCTTCACCTTTGTGGAGGACGTTACATGCTGAAAACCGAATTAAACATAATATTCTATCGGAACTATTTTCAATAACATATCGACATTAAAAAAGGACTTAAAATCACATCGACTGGTACTCATTAAAACCTCATCCATTACAAATCCAATACTGAAATGATACGTTGCATGCCACGCAAATTGGATTAACCATGTGAATCCGCTGAGGTCATGAGCAGTATTGATGGTACTGATTTAATTAGAGTAACATGTGCTGTGATCGATATTGTCTAGGCAAATTGCCATGTTAGTATTGTAAATTCAGTTATGCTGTTAAACCCTTACCATGGGATTAGTCTCGACAACAAGGGTTAATTCGTTTTCCAGACATATTCCTTAACGTTCCCACAACGCCATCTACTATCTAGTCTCAAATTAAGTATACGAGAGTAACTTGCGTTTTGAGTACAAGACAGCTGATAAACATACTTCTATACTTCTACATACATATTATACATAAATTACACCCAGACACACATAAGAAATGATCGTGTTCATCACACTAACATTTTTTCCTGGGTGGGAATCTAACCCACCACCTCTGGTATAGCAGTCATGGCCAACTAGCTACTAACCAATAGACCAACAGGCCTGTCAAATCATGCTCGATACATAAAGTGTTTTTTCTTTCCTCCTCTTTGAAATAAATAAATGGAGCTATTTATTTACCAAGCCACCCCCTCAAGCCAGATTTTTCTTTATTTGGAATCCAAAAAAAACAGTAACTAAATTCTATTTACTAAATAGAAAATACGGTCGGAAATCCGAGAAAGACATGATGAATACATTCTCAATTTAACGTATTTATATTTTCCTACATATAAGGCCTAGACGGTAGTTTTATAAACTTGTGTTCTACTTCCGATGTCTATTAATATACTGTTTATATACCACTGGGTGCATACTTTCAACGCACGCCCTTGACTGCCTAAGCGATGAGGCGTGATCGGAAGAGTCTTGCTTGCTGATTGCTAATTATCTGCAATCAGACACGGATCCACCTTTTTAACTATTTAATTGTTTTAACGGAAAATGTTTAAGTAAAGGTGTGGCTGTCGGCTGTTGTCTCGGATGTATTTCCTTCTTGGCGAAATTGTAACTTGCCTTTTATTTTTATTTTTAATATTCAGCTACCTTTGACCAAGTACACTTGAAATAAAATAAATATTCCACGACTTTCACGCAACGCAATCTAGTCTTAAACTAAGCGCAGCTTGTATTATGAGTAGATACTAGCAGGTCAATAACATTGTTTCTGCCTTTGTATTGTTATTGTTAGAATCATGATCACAAAATGTAACAAAATCTCCGATAGACGGCTAGTAATTTTTTTAACAACGAGTTTGCCTAATTTCCTATGGACCAACCGCAAGTTACGTGGCTATAGTCGTTATGATTATAACTTTTGGGTATCAATTATGACTTGAGCTGCCTTGTATCTACCTACGTAATTCAAGGTTTGAGTAGCTTGTAAGCCTTTCCTAACTCCATTATCAGATGCATTTATGAAGGAAATCGGAGATATTTTTTTTTTCTACTTTCTTGTTTTTCTAGATATTAATATTTTTTTCAAAACATTTTCTCCAAATAAGAAGATTCTACCCCATCTACTTTGTTGAGAATTGTAATAAAGGTGCAAATAACCGTGAAAGACCGTCCGAGTTCATTAAATTACACTTAACACTTGCTTCTGAGGACGGAAGATCAAAATTAATGAATCCCTTAGCTTTCATACTGAATCATAATTAAAGGGTCCAACCTGATTGTCCTTTAAAAAAAAAACTTTAAATTCATTTACGTACCTTTTAATTCATAGAGCAGTTACTAATTATAAGATTCGTTGTGGGAACAGTAGTTTGTTTTATGAAAATGCCATTTTATACAATGTCTGTAAGTTTTGCAAATTGCTTCAACGTCAAAAGCAAACAAACTAATATCACAGTCTAAATATCATACAGTCGTCCGACGCCTTTGATCTTGTGGAAAATGCCGACAACGTCTTGACAGTATCGCGATGGCAAGGGTTGTCAAAATTAAAAATATTAATAAAATTATTTATTTATTGCAGATCAACATCGTTAACATTATAATCATTAAAAAAAGTGTAACCTAATATTATCATAACTTGCTGAGAACCAATTGAAAAACTATGACAATAAATAATATTAAATAAAACAATAATACTTCTTTCCGTCCATCATTCGGCCTTTTTGTTGGCGTTGTCAACTTTGACGGGTATGACAAATATTTTTATTATTAAATTTACGTATTCACTCTACAATAACAAAACATTATTTAATTACCTTTCTTCTGTTCGTGGAAGCTGATGAAACCGCAGATCCTTATTAATACGAGATGAAGACTTGTAATCTCTCACAGCACACGTCGTATGCACCATTTTATAAAATAATTACGAAAACAAACACGCGTAAGCCCTGAATGACGTGTCCCGACATGCTAACATTATTTTGTTTGCATGTCGGGCTCGGCCCTCCCGCGTCCCACCCCTCACACCCCGCACGATTGCCCTGTCTAGACGCCTTCGTCGGACGACTGTATGACAATAGTATATTTAGACTGTGCTAATATATTGTTTGCGTAGTATCTTGTTTAAAATAAGTAAAGCTGTTTTCAATGTCGACAAGTATTTAAATGTTACCAACGTTTTATGTACCTATGTAGTTGTTTATTTTATGCTTGTATTTTATGCTCTAACTATGGCTGTATAATAGTACATATGTATAAATCAAGTAAGACTCTTTCAGATTACACAGATAGCCGGGTGGTATAGGTCTCCACGCCAATTACCACTGTACGCAACGTGTCGCGGGTTCGATCCCCGTGTGGGACAAGAATTTGTGCGTTCCACAAATACTTGTTCTGAGTCTGGGTGTGTTTGAGCATGTGAATTGAATGTCTTTAAAACCCCCCGCGATACAAGGAATAAATTCCTTAGTTTAAAAAAAAGAATAGCAGGATATTTAGCTCGTTGTAAATGTGCCTAAGTAAAAGATCTTTTGAAACTATAACTTTTTACACGTTTGATATTTCATGCAAATCCATCAAGTCTCTAACTACTGTAGGCACTATACCTAGTAGTTAGAGACTTGGATTGAATTTTATTAATCAGGCATCGGAGATTCACATCGCATCGAGCACCTACCTACGAACGGGCCACTAATTAAGTACCTAATGACTTATTAAAAGAATTTCGGCATAAACCTGTCTAACATTTTACAATAAGCGTTGCTATAAAAGCAAACATTGCAACTGTTTGTAATCCCACATCATTAGCTACCAAAAAAAGGACACTGATTTATTACTAAGCCTGGTATACCTAACATATCATACTTTATTAGCTTATTAATACACAAAACGTTTCGTAGATGGAACCGAATGAACCACAAATAAACAGAAAAACTACTATTGTGTTCCGTTTTGTAATCTTTAGCAGTTAATTATGTTCGCTCGAACGCACACAAATTCGTTTACGATATTGCAATTAAACGCGACTGACATTAAATTAACACATTTATAAGCGGTATGAAAAACGTTTGTTATTGCGTTTTATTTGATTTGTATTGTGGAGGTCGCTTTTTCGTGACTTTAGTATGAACCATCGGTATAGGTTATATTGAAAGAATTTCAAAGTAATGAATTTACAGAAGAGTTACAACGTTAAGACGTTTGAACCAGGGCTTGACATACCGGTAAAAAATTGGTATCGTTACTGCCTTTTGATGTAGATATCGTTAACTAAGAAATAACGTTACCATATTTAACGTTACTTCTGGCACATTTAAACGATAAATATACAAAACGTTAAACTATATGTTACCGTTAATTTTATCGTTATAAGTTAGTTTTATTACCGTCGCTCTCGAACACTCACAAAATAATGTCAGACTGCATCGATGCCAAGACTGTGCCGTACGACCATTTGCGTGTTTAAAAAAAAATCTTTGCTTTTTCTTATTTATTTTATATTTCCCTTTTTAGTTAGTGGTTATGTTTTGCGGTCGGGTTTTTTGTTTTTTAATAATTGTTTTATTTCAGACTTTTAAGTTTATTTTTTTATAAATAAGTGGCCCAGTTTAGAATACTGAAAGTATGTAGGTACCTCTCACAACTTGTAAGTTAATAAGTTTTTTATATTTTATTTTAGTTAAAACTTATATCTGTCATTTGAAATTGAAACGACAAGTTACATATATTTTTGGACTTGTTATTTGAAACCCTTCGTTTTGATACCCCATTTGATGGGATGGTTTTTTTTTCTTACCTCATAATATAGGTAAAAAATTATAACCGGTGTCACTCTCACAACAAATAAAATTCTATCAATGCCTTTGAAGCTAAAACCCATACTTTGCCAAAACTCCGCCATTTTGTTTGTTTTTTTTACTTTCACAGTCAATACAAACGACACCTTTCAAGCCAAAATCCATCAAGCCGTTTAGGCTGCAGAGCGTGCCAAACAATTATTACACTAGCTGTGCCCGCGACTTCGTCCGCGTGGAATAATTATTTTGGGCATCATTTATTTATGCGGACAACCTCCTTAGCTTTATAAATTATATCTGTTATCCACGACTTTGTCCTCGTCATTTTCTGTTATTATTTTAGACAATTTCGTTTTTAAATTTTTACGGACTGTGTGGTGTCCGGATATAAAGAATAGCACCACCCCATATCCTCCACTGGGTGTCGTAAAAGGCCACTAATGGACCTTAAGACCCAGTGCACTGTACCAAGCACCTTGGGTCACTCGAATGGTGGCGGGTAACCAACCAACAATCGCATTCCCAAAGAGGGTTAGTGTCAGGCAGGCGGCCGACTACAAAACCATAGCCAAAACTTTAAGCAACATGTCTAAAAGACGTGTTGCGCACGACCCCAAGTAAAAATTGGGATAAGGGCAGGGGTATGATGATTAGTTTTTAAATTTTTAAAAGAACATAATTATTTTAAAGTACCTACGTAAATTATATTTTTAGTTTTTATTTTCTTGTGGCAGAAGTACATATTAATTTTCTCCACAACCTGATACGTTGATACAACTCTTAACAAATGCGTTAATTTCGACCGAATTTGATTACCATAAAAACGGTTCTAGTGAGTTAATCTTAAAAGATAGACATATACTGTCCTGGACATTTTTTTAGATCTAATCTAATCTAAACATAATAGTCCGGTCAATTTAGACATAAAAAAGTGGTTAAATAACAAAAATTCCCGGAAAGCCAAATTTTGGTGGAGACCTATAGTTTAACATTACGAATCAAATGTTAAAAGTCCCCATCGATCCTATGTGTGCTTAAAAAGTTATTTGAGGTCAAAGGTCTGAATTTGAGGTTTTTTGGATTTTGCTTGAAAATGGTAAATTTTATCAAAAAAAACTTCAAACCAAAGTTGTAGATCTTAAAATTATCTACAAAAATGGTATCAATGATTTTTTTCCTAACAGTTACCATTCCTGAGATATCGCGATTCTAAGAGTCATATTATACATGATATGCACACATTTCCACACCACCAGGCGCGTTTTTTTTACCATGGTTTTCCCTGTAGGCCTATTTCACTAACTGTCAAAAAAAAATTAGGATAATTTAAGGGCGTAATAACCGTCAAGTTCTAGATATTAATTACTGTAATATTTTTTATATTGCTATTGATTATTAGATTCACTACTGTTTTGATTTCTTTACATATTTTAATCCGATTCATACTCTTGAAAGTCTACTTCAATAACCATATCTTCTTCGATTTCTGCTTCTTCCTCTTGCTGGATGTTCATAAATTCTTCAAATGTAGCAGTCATTGGTTTCTTCATCAAAATCACAGAAATCTTCCTCTATTGTACTCAACTGGGCATTTGAGCAAGACTGACCTTGAAAATTAGTACACGCGCTGGAGAACACTGCAACCCGACTTTTTTACACCCACATTTGGCACTACAGCCTTTTTGCAATTGCAAAAAATTGTGTTGAGGACTTTTTCTGGAGCAGGTGGGAGTAAAGTTTTAACCAGTTCTAGAGCATTATCTATCAATTTCTAAACCCAGTCTTCTGGATTCCCTAGCCATGAGTTGATTGCCTAGCCTAGATTGAATAAATAAATAAATAATAAATATTTCCCAACATTCACACAACGCCATCTAGTCCCAAATTAAGTATACGACAGTAACTTGTGTTATGAGTACTAGACAACTGATAAACATTCTTATATATTTCTAAATACATACATATTATAGATAAATTACACCCAGACACAGAACAAATGATCGTGCTCATCACACAAACATTTGTCCTGGGTGGGAATCCAACCCACGACCTCCGGCTCCGACCCGGCAGTCAGGGTCACTAACCACTAGACCAACAGGCCCGTCAAAATGAACTTGATAATAAAATAATAAATATAATAAACCCCTCGGGGCAAGTCGTTTCCTCATCATGGGGATAACGCAAGACCTGAGGGCATATTAGTATGCTTTTTCAAACCTTGAGGTATAAATAAAAAATGTATTTGAAGGTCTATGTAGGAGCATACATCCGCAGGGCAGCTTGTGGCGAGCTGTTTGTGTGTGGCGACACAACGGAACCTGATTGCCCCGGGGGGTCACTCTTCACGAGGACTCCCAGCTCTTTCTTGCCTTAACTGGCTGGCTAGAGGGGGGCCGCAAGAACTATATGCTCGGGGGTGGAAGTGTCTAATGGCGTAATAACGAGGAAACCCGCTCCGGGTCTGTGACTCGCGATGGCGAAATCGGTGTCGCACCTCTACACCCCTTAGCCTTACTCTCTGGTGTTGCCCACCTGCTGCCTATCGTGGCGGTATAATACCCCTATTATCTTTGAGCCCATCTTTGAGCCGGCGAGTCACCGCCTGCCAATTTATTTGCATTACCATGTATGTATTTAAAGGCAGGTGCCATAGTTTTCCATAATGAATGAAACAATTACATTTAACAAATCCTGTCAATAGCCCAAATTAGTTAATCTCCATAATTTACAATAGTCTTGTAGCTACCTTGGGCCGTCCATGCCTGTTCTTCCATAGAGCAGGGGTGGATGGCCCTTGGTAGGTGCCCCATCACATTTTAGATTAAAGTTCTCAACAAGGCCTCTGCATGTTGGACCTGTGTCCCCGTGTAAGCCTTTAAAAAGGACCGGGTTTCTTCCCTTGTAGTTAGCCCGTGAATTAAAAAAAAATATATAATAAAAATAATAAATAAAAAATAATTTTACCTGTAAATTTATTGCGTTAGACTAGGTCAAAAGGACACTATTTTTTTTTTCCTGGCCTATAGTGTCCCACTGCTGGACACTATTTATTCAATAAAAATAAGGGTAATAAAAATAAAACTAGTTTTAAAATCACGAATATTGTAAAAAATGTTAAAAGTTACCCAAATTGACTGTTCGTTTTTTATCTACGTAATAATAAAAAAAACTAGACATAAGTTAGCCAAATTTTACCTACCGGTATCTAAAAATCTATGCGTAGGTATTTCTACCTACTACTTCTTTACCTACAAAGAGAAAATGTAAATTATTTATATATTTAAACACTACCGAAACAACTATTACCTATTTCATAAAATAACAACAAAATAAATCTAAAAACTTTTTAAAATACGGAGTAACTTCTCCCGTTTTCCCAACATTTCACTTCACTGCTCTGCTCCTATTGATCGTAGCGTGATGAAAAGTATCCCAGGAGTATGAAGAATAATTATACCAAGTTTCGTTAAAATCTGTCGAGTAGTTTTTGTTTCTATAACGAATAATATACAGACAGACAGACAAAAAATTGCATTTTTGGCATTAGTTTCGATCACTAATCACCCAGTAATAGTTACTTTTTAAATATAATTCATGTATAAAATTGGAGTATCTACAGATTTATTATAAGTATAGATAATATCTATACACGAAATTTATTTTCTTACGCCCCATCTTAATGTTTCGTAAAATTCGCAAGCGTGTTCTGTTAGCGCGTGCAAGTTGAGAACACAACAAACGAAATGGCAACAGCGCCGGACAGCGCGACAGTTTGAAAATTTTGAGGCCTTTGAAGGGTGCCGGTGAAAACGGCAACGTCGCATAAAATAACCAAAAAATATCGTTACCTATTTACCACTACTTTTGAAATAACGTTAAAAATACCGTTAATTTTTAACGTAATTTGTAACGTTATTATAATGTTATGTTACTAAGTATCGCTACCAATTCATACCGATATGCAGGTATCTCTATGGAAATAACGATACTTAACGCTACTTTTAATGTGAATTGGTAACGTTTTCAAGCCCTGGTTTGAACGTAAAATATGTATGAAACCTACGCCAAATTCCCTTAAATAAAATTTACAAATAGATTTATTTTACTCAGTGCAGTCACAAGAAAAAACATGTATACTAGATCAAACAATTGAAGTTCAAGTCCTAGTCAAGTGATGTATGAAATCGTGAAATATTCTTTCTTATTATACAAATATCAGAATTATTTTACTGCAACTGTTTAGTCGAGTATACATGTTTTTGCTCGTGACTGCACATCTTGAAGTAGATAGAAACAACTCTTAATAGAATCGTAAAAATATCGGTAATGTACGAAATTACGAATCAAAGCGTGATCGATTACAATTACGAAAATTGTACAGAGTTTCACCTCGTAAATCTGAGTCTGTTTCTTCAATTGTTTTTAATGCCAATGACCTAACGTAATATTGTATCATCCTGTTGAAACAACTAGGGATTGAGGTATTTTGCTAGATATTCATCAATCTATCATTGTTTGAGCTACTGTTTTGGAGACCTCGTCATAGAAAAAGTATCATACTGATGATAAACGCAGGCAGAATATTGATATAGGATTTGACAAAAAAGTCAAGAAATTAGCTTATATTAGCCTCTATCGGTGAGATTTAGAATAACGAATATATTTTTTTTACTCCGTTAATAAAAATAGACGCCTTTTTATCTTATAACTATCTTGCTGTGCCCATCAGGGCCCATACATTTTGAAAGTCATTTTATATTCTCCACCCAATGTACATACATTATAGAATGCAATTAACGATATGATATGAAGATTGTTTGCAAATCTATCTGACGAAATATACTACTTTTTTAGTCAAGTGCCCTATTTGCCTTGTAACACTCGATCCGAAGTAAAAACGAGTAAAGCCAAATTAATATAATTTCTTAGAAAACAGGCTAACTGACCACACTTCCATACTTCGACTACAGGAAGTTGCATCACATTTATTTGTACAGTTTTAATGACTTGCATACGTGCTGTAATCAAATGATCGAATTAATCAAACAATGGTCTTACTTTGTTCTAGTCAAGCCGACCATCACTCAATATTTCATCGACAAAACGCAGTGTATCCTCCTGTCCGATTTAAAGTATTATAGGCAATAAAATATGTGAGAATTTACTGTAAACAAGCTGCTAATTTTGATCCTAACTCGATAATACAAGGAAGGTCTCTTTGCATCAAAATTCGAAATCAGGATAAAAATGGCAAAAAGGGAAGGATAAAATTGCTTTAAGAAGAATATGCACAAAAACTGATATGTACTTCTATATTAATAAAAAAAAATACTGATAACAGTAGACTATCTTAAGTAAGAAAACTTACCACTGTAAGAACACTATCATAGAATTTTATTATTGTTGCTATGTTAATACAATCTTTATTTACGATGAATGAGCCATAGACGTTTACGCGAAGCAAAAATAACGCACGTTCTAGAAACAATAAAAATACTGCCTATCACGCATGCCTGTGTTAATGCATTTCAAGTATTTTATAACAAAACGCATGCAATAATCGTATTACATAACCTTTAATTGAATTGAAGTTAATCTGTTTAGCTCTCACTGAAAGGAAAAATGCGATAGCTTCATATAATGATATTGCGTCCCTCGCCTTGACATTGGGTAACCAAACCAGCTTGGTTTGATCCCCCCTTCTGATGCTCTGTAGTTGTATATAGGGATCATACGGTCTGGTGCATCGAGGTCGTCTCGAATAACTATACCTTGTAAAATATAGCTTGATACCTGTGACATTACCGAACGTTTTATGAAGACAGCTACAACCCAAATTTTATTTTTAAAAGTTCAAATTTTTTAACATAAAAACGACGTTTGTGTATAAAAATAAAACGCATTTTTAAAAACAATCATGTAATTATGAAGATACCAGTAAAAATATGAGTAATTTAAATAATATTTAATATTTCTTAAATAATTTTTGGTTCTTAGCTTACTTTATAAATGCACTTTGAAGAGCTCTAGGAACGTGCAAGTGACTGACAGATGATTATCGATAAAATAATACAATGAAAATTTCACTAGTATAAAATGTAGTTATTTAGTTTGGCGGTTATGGTGTTATTTGTGTTACTTTGTTTGGTGTTACCTTTTTTTTGTTTGCCAAAATGCCGAAAAAACAGAAAAAGACTCTTTTGAATAGCGAGTGTCGCAAATTTGTGATCCGTTTGCGCGATTATTTTGAATTATTTTGGTTTTATTTCATTTAAATCAACTACAAATGCATTTATTTCTAACTAGCTGTTGCCCGCGACTTCGCTCGCGCAAATATCAGATTTAGTGGCAAAAGCATAACCCCTCTCTGACGCAGTCGGTTAAAAAGTAGCCTATGTGTTATTCCACGGCGCCAGTTAACTTCATACCAAATTTCATCAAAATTGATTTAGCCGTTTGAGCGTGAAAGAGTAACAAACATCCATACATCCATACTTACAAACTTTCACGTTTATAATATAAGTAGGATTTACATCTTTACAATGACAATGACTACAATGTCACTTTTAATAAAACTCATGACGTCACAGACATCGATAAGCTACGAAACACGCCTCCATCCCTAGTAATGTCATTCCGACAAACGTCACAGGTATCAAGCTATATTTTACAAGGTATAAAAGTGTATATCCGTTTGATCCTCACTTTGTTGTCTTCTCTTTATCTGTGCGTGAGGCGACGAAGGGTGCTAATGTGTCTGTCTAGTGCGTTATAATGGAGGTATGGGAAATTCTTTTTAAAAGAAGTGACTGTGACTTATTTTTTGATCATCAATATCTTCCGCCCTGATACACCCATTTCTGGGTTTAGGCTTTCATTTGCTTTTGTCATTCTCTGTCTCTTGCTTTCACGTCCATCCTATTCCTGCCATGTTTTTTGTTTTATATAGTCTTATTTTACTTTCGGCCTCCTAGAAATTCTGAATGTCAAATAATTAATCACAAATGTTTTAAAATGCATGTCACTTAGTTGTGATTTCTTGCTCTGTTAAAGAATTTGAGGTATTGAGGTTAAGAATTGGTAATGCGTTGCAAAAATGATCTGAGTTCATTCTGTTTGTTCTGGTTGAAATAGATGAGTGTGGTTCTGGTTTTGCTCGTAAAGATAATAATATTGATGTTAAAAATTCTCAACATCAATAACAGTACAAAAGTCTATACCAAGAAATATTAAAACCCTCAAGTTTCTTTGTAATACTTCGAACACTTTGACAACTTTTCCAATCTAACAATTTTAGAAATTTTCAAGCCCTTATGAACAAACTTTTACGTACCAAATAATGGCACCCAAAACTCAAGGAAGGTAATTTATTATTATGGAAATATCACGTAAAAAATCTCAGGATACAGAAAGCCTCCCACCATTTCTTCAAGTATTCCTAATATTATAATGATTGCAGTTGTGAAAGAAATACGCCACTCTACCCTATGCACTAAGCTGTCGCGCTTCCACAATTAATAATGATTTTTTAAAGCCCCATTGTCTGTAAGATCCACCAGCTTATTGCATTTCGTCATCAACATAATATTGCGCACATTGACGGTAGTCCTCCGAGTCGTTACGTTTCCAACGTGATTGGAAACGTCATGAAATCGTGACAGAATCGCATGTCTATTGGCGAAAGCGAGGTGATCTTCTTTTGTCAATAAAATCTTTAGCTATGATCGTTTATACAATGTCTTCGCAATAGGCTCTTAAATATGCAAGACTTTTTAATTTTTGATGATCGAATTATGAGGTCGTTTTCAACTTTCGTTCTTTGAAAATTTACCTTATCAAGAAATTTTTAAATTAAAATTTGTGCCTTTTCTTTTAAAGTTTAAAAATCGTAAAAAACGGGAGAAAAATTGATAACGTTGTTCTCAAGTTAGTGTAACCAAAAGAAATAGTACCTAATAGATAGATAAGAAACATAATACACGTCTGATAAAAATTTAATAAGTAATTTTATTATTTCCCAGAGAATATAGATACCACTAACAATGATAAATTAATTCATAAGACCCCGAGGACGGGCTCGCTGCCCGCAAATTGAATTTGAAAAGGTTCCAAGCTTACCTAAATCTCCTTGCTTAAGTACGAAAATGTAATTAATCCTACACGTGTGTAATGTAATGCTCTAGCAGCACTCATTAAATTATAATAATGAAGCACCGACATTTACTTGGTGTACATTCGGAACAAACGAAACATAATAGGACAAATTGTCTGGAGCTGGAAATCTCATTAAAATAAACCAAAATTGGTAATTCTATATCTTATCACGGTAATTCTTATTTCTATATCTTTTCGTGTTTATTACATTTCTGACAATTCTGATTTCCCGATTATGGTAGCTGTTAATAGCGATCATCACGTTTCCCATTATTTTGGTTGCTCATAGGCTGAATCCAATTCAGGTCAAAATATACATCGAAGTGTCAGAATAAAAATTGTACCTCATCTAAGAGAAAGAAAATTTAAGCGTCAATAGTTAGATTGTACAAAATAACGCATAACTCCTCACAATTCAATAAGGTCAATCCCATTACGCCATGCATAACCTCTACAAAAACAATACCAAACTAGTTTTTGCCCATAGCACCGCTCTATAGTTTCATAACAAAGGATGCGCTTGCACAACCTGTGTGTGGATCTAGTTTCTACATCTCCGGTCATTAACGCATGTGCAGTACCATCTAATGCGCTGATACCGATCTGTTGCTCTACTGTTTCACTTTGTATTATGAACTAGCACGACTTTGCCTCTAAACGTAGTTGCTTCTTCTCAGTTTTAGGTCTCACCAGTGGCTTGTGTCGCTTTTCTAACAGATTGTCTCTTTCTGGTTCTTAAATTAGCTTCTTAAATTTAATGTTGTAAAATAATTCCAACATTTTATCCATCGATATCCTTGACTTAACTGTTAACATTTTAAAGTTCCCGGTTCCTTTAAGAAGTAATATTCAATTTGAATTAGAAAAGTTCGTTTTCAAACTTACTTATACATATTTCTAAGCCTCGAGGCACTTCATAAACTTTGTTTGGACAAAGTCGGTAATAACAGCCTTTTTTCCCTGTTCTATGACTGTTTCATTTTTTGTGTCGACAAAGGAATCTATTTATAGCGAGATGAAAGGTGAATGTTCGATCACAATTCTTAGGACCGGTTTGTCGGGTTTGCAAATATTATGACTACTTTTATGTAACAGAATTATGATGATATGGAAATTTCTGATTTGATGGAGCTTTGATAATTTTATTCTAAGTATGTTTGTTATTGGTTTCTTATCAATACAACTATACAGTTACTTTAAGCACAGGTTTTAGACTGCTTCAGCAGACTATTTTTTAGTAGATGCAGTTTTTATAAAAGTCTGGGGACTTAATGAGTTGTAGATCGACGTTGGTAATTAATTCCTTCTATCAAAATTTGTTAGGTCATAGATATCAAATGTTAATGTGATTTCAATTTATGTCAATGGTTAATTAATCGCTTTATAATTGAGAGCGAGTACAAGTGTCAGTGGTATAACATTAATTAAGTAATAAAGCATGATGTTAGTTGATTAGAAGCAGTTTTTTTATCATAATGATTTGGGATTTTGATGTCTAGAAAGTACCAAATGTAGTACCAAAAGTTCCCCATGCCAATTACGAACTAGTACAAATGTTGGCTTTCTTAATTTTAACGAGAGCCATACATAGGATTTTCGCATTAACCGCCAATTAATCGATTGGACTAGGCTATTGATTGCCTGAACCCCTTGCCAATTTATTTCCTACCTTATTAACCAAGTATATGGTTGAATTCTGTTCCACAGCCGAAAATTTCACAACCTGTCTAGTCGTCATCCTGTCTACAAGGCTGTTACTATTGCTGCTAATATTGATATCACTATTGTATCTATTGAATATTCATAAATATTGCTTAAGACACTTGTTAAGCCCCTTTTATTAAATTATTTTATATTGTTACAGGTGAACCAATCAACTGATATAGACGGTAAGTTATAACTTGTATTATATTTCGTAGTGAACGATAGAATATATAATTTGAGATCATGAGAAGTATAAAAGAGTAATTTAGTGGAAGTAATTCTAAAAGTAATTATAGGCTCTTGGTTTACAGATACAAAATTCAAAACACAGACACTTCAAAAAAGTATAACCATGAATGTATTAACGTAATAATAGACAACGATAGAGGGAAAATCAATGAGGGAGAAATTAATGCTATCATCATTAAAATCCGGACGTCCGCTAAGAAAGACCTTTCAAAACCGCTCCCATTTAAATGCATTCAACCAGATCACTGACATTTACCTGAACCTCCTTTGTCCAAAGTTCCACCCATCCCGTTACACCGCGATACGTCACAATAGGATGACGTCACGCCATAAACATTGGCGCATCACAAAGACGACCCAATTCACACAGTGCTTTCCATTTCATCGTTTATTTAGGCGACATCAATTAATAATGCATTAGAAGGAGAAATGAATGTTACGCATGCGTGTTTGATGAAAGTGATAAAGCTATCTACATGTGATTTACTTTTACTCGGCTGGTAATTAACCCAAATTGAAGGCACGGGCTATTTAATTTGGCTGAGTCGTTCAGAAGCTTTGTTCGCAACAGATTGGCTAATAATATTGTAAAACAATGTTGTAGACTTGGCAGTGAACGTAATAAGGGCTTGTTAGAAAATGTAAACAGGTGTCCGGACCTTTACTTAGTTAGTAGGACCTCTATAACGGTTACCTATTAACTGCTGTCTATCTAACTGTAGATCTAAGAAAAAAAGGTGTCAAGAAAAGAATATTCCTTTTATCGACAGGCTAAAAATAAATTGGTGTTACTAAAACGGACTGTGTAAAAAATAAAGTTATTCAAGATTGTATTCAAAACTTTATACAAAATGGTCACAGACGAATGGGCACGACAAAGCTTTATCCGAAGTTTCCAAGAGAAGAAATAAGTTCTACACGATTAAAATCAACGTCTTAAATTGTGTACGAATCGCAAAACTTTTAACACATTGATCACGAAAAAGGGTGTATTTGAAACAGAATTGTAGAACAATTGAGAGTTAGGTTTACAGCTAAAGCAAGTAGTGTTTCTGTTGTCGGTTCTGGAGATAATTTGAAAACTGCACTTTTGAACGGGATCGAGCCAAAAAATCAGATGTGTGATTTTTGCCAAAATAGAGCTTTACAAACGTCCTATACTGAGTTAAGCCCCTTGGTTTTCTTTAGTATTGGCCGAAGTGTAATTTTGTTGCATAGGTACCTTCCTCGATAGATGAACTATCTAACTATTAATCAATTTTTGGCAATTTAATGTGTAATTTCTGAGCCTCCCTCTTTCAACTTAAATTAAGTATGAACATAAAGTGGGGTATCACATTGTACATATACATTACCATACCTTGCAAAACGTTTTCACATGAGTAACGTTATACTGCATTTGTTAATTATTACAGTTAGTTGTTGACACGCTAGTACCAGTCATATGATTATAACCAGAACCGTCACGCTTCACGTATTAAAGGGTCGCCTTGGGTGTGGAACTATTTACAAGTATTTCGTAATCCAGTTAAATAGACGTATATGGACACACATGACAAGTTTAGGTCTTACCTGATATCATAAAGTTAGTCATTCGTTCGATTTTATCCTAAGTCTTTAACTCAACTATTATGACTTAAGAAAGATAAGAAAGTCATTTCCAATACTTCCGAGGCTCCTTTGTTCCATGATTGCAGTGTTTTTACTTGTCATCGTCAGCTTTGTAAAATTTACTGCGAGAGCATTTTCCACCCTTTGGGTTTATTAATCATTTCTGTTTTTAGTCATTTGCTTTCTTCTCTAATCTGTTTAATTGTGAAATACGTCTGCAAATTTTGTCCACCATTTAACTATCCCACCCCATTTCCCGTCATCAAGGGTGGATGTAAAAGAAAACATTTATTATATGACCAAAAGCTAAAATTGACGTTTATCCAGAATTTTGAAGAGGGTTGCTAAAAACAACCGCGTATTTAGCGAGTGCTTGT